>PVIU01002971.1:0-57311 GCA_004026605.1 Ondatra zibethicus
TGCCAATGCGTTCAAGCGTACTTCCCACTTTCTCTTCTATAAGGTTCAGTGTGGCTGGCTTTATGTTGAGGTCTTTGATCCATTTGGACTTGAGTTTTGTACATGGTGATAGATAGGGGTCTACTTTCATTTGTCTACATGTTGATATCCAGTTATTCCAGCACCACTTGTTGAATATGCTTTCTTTTTTCCATTTGATTTTTTTTGCTTCTTTATCAAATATCAGGTGTTCGAATATGTGCGGATTGATATCCGGGTCTTCTATTCGGTTCCATTTGATGACTATCTTAAATGTCACCATAGAACCTTCATCCATCAACTGATGGAAGCAGAAGCAGAGATCCACAGAGGAGCACTGGGCTGGGCTCCCAAAGTCCAGTTGAAGAGTAGAAGGTTGTGAATGTGAGCAAAGAAGTCAAAACCATGATGGGGACACCCACTGAAACAGCTTACCTGAGCTAATGGGAGCTCACCAACTCTGGCCAGACAGGGAAGGAACCAGCAGAGGAGCAAACTAGGCCCTCTAAATGTGGGTGACAGTTGCATGGCTGGGGCAGACTGCAGCCCCACTGGCAGTGGGACCAGGATTTATCCCTACTTCTTGTACTGGCTTTTTGGAACCCATTCTCTTTGAGGGAGACCTTGCTCAGCCTAGATATAGTAGGGAGAGCCTTGGTCCTTCCTCAAAACAATGTGCCTTACTCTGTCTGAGGAGTGGATGGGGTGGAGTGGGAGGGAAGGTGGAGGGAATTGGAGTGGGGGAGGGAGCGAGAACTGGGATTGGTATATAAAATGAAAAGACTTTTTTAAAAAAAATAAAATAAGGGGCTGGAGAGATGGCTCAGAGGTTAAGAGCACTGGCTGCTCTTCCAGAGGTTCTGAGTTCAATTCCTGGCAACCACATGGTGGCTCACAACCATCTATGAGATCTGGTGCCCTCTTCTGGTGGGCAGGCATACATGCAGACAGAACATTGTATACATAATAAATAAATTTAAAAAATAAAATAAAATAAAAAACTTAGAAACTTCCATAATACAATACAAGGTAACTAAAAAAGAAAATTAGCAGGAAGGAGAGGAGTCACACCATACAACAGGGCTCACATGGGAGGTTTATTGGAAGAGGATAGAGAAGGGACAGAAAAAGGGACAGAGAAGGGGGAAAGGAAGGGGGCAGAGATCAGTCCCTGGGGACAAAAGTGGCAGAAGAGAAAGAGGAGGGAGAGAGGGGAAGAGAGAGAGATGGGAGGTGGGCAAGAACTCACTCTGTAGACCAGGCTGGCCTAAAACACCCAGAGATCTGCCTGCCTCTGCCTCCCGAGTGCTAGGATTAAAGGCATGCACCACCACCCAGCTTCATTTTCTTTCTCTTTTTTATTTTATTTTTTTGATTTTTCAAGACAGGGTTTCTCTGTGTAGCTTTGGAGCCTGTCCTGGCACTTGCTTTGTAGACCAGGCTGGCCTCGAACTCACAGAGATCCGCCTGCCTCTGCCTCCCGAGTGCTGGGATTAAAGGCGTGCGCCACCACCGCCCTACCCTTACCTCATTTTCTACATGTCTTCCTCAACAGCTGGCTGGCGTCTCTTGGACTTTGCCCTTCTCCTGTAGCTGTGCTTGGGTTTCCTGCCTGGCTCTATCTTGCCTTGCCATAGGCCAAAGCAGCTTTGTTTATCAACCAAAAAGAGTAACACATGTTCACAGCATACAGAAAGACCATTCCACAGCACACTAACACATACTGTGATTCTGGGAATTGAACCTGGGGCTTCATGCTAGGCATGCAACCTACCAACTAAGTCCAACCAGGCTTTAGATTTGTGTGTGTGTGTGTGTGTGTGTGTGTGTGTGTGTGTGTGTGTGTGTGTGTACCCAGGTATGTGTGGAGGATAGAGGTCCATGGCAGGTATCTTTCTTTCTCTCTGTCTCTCTTTTCATCCTATAATTTTGAGACTGTCTCTCACTGAACTAGGAGCTTATTGCTTGTTGTTGGTAAACTGGCTGGCCAGGAAGTCTTGTGGATCCTCCTGTCTCTGAGTGTAGATTATAGGTGCTATATCCCCTGGTTCAGATTCTTAAAAAGATATCCCTAGTCTGTAAAGAATGAACTAAAGGTATCGGGGTTTTGGTGGTGCATACCTTTAACCCCAGTACTCAGGAGGCAGAGGTAAATTTCTGTGAGTTCTTGGCCAGCCTGACCCAGGATGCCTAGTTTATGTAGAGAGACCATGTTTCAAAACAAACAAAAAACCGGGCGGTGGTGGCACACTTCTTTAATCCCTGCACTCAGGAGGCAGAGGCAGGCGGATCTCTGTGAGTTCGAGGCCAGCCTGGTCTACAGAGCTAGTTCCAGGACAGGCTCGAAAGCTACAGCAAAACCCTGTCTCAAAAAACCAAAACCAACCAAACAAACAAAAAACAAAAACAAAAAACCAAACAAACGAACAAAAAAAACCAAAAAAGCCCAAAACAAAAAGTAAATGAGGCCTGGCTGGGCTTGGTGGTATATAGGCCTTTAATCAAATTGAAAGTAGAGGCAGGTGGATCTCTGTGAGTTCCAGGGTAGCCTGGTCTATGTAGAAAGCTACAGGCTACATAGTGTAACCCTGTCTCAAAAATAACAACAACAACAAACAAAACTCATAAAGCATTTTGTTTTTATTTCCAGCACTCAGGAGGCAGAGACAGATGAGTCTCTGCGAGTTCAAGGCCAGCCTGGTCTATATAGCGAATTTCAAGGCTACACAGAGAAATCTTGTCTCATAAAACAAAACAAAAACAAACAAACAAAAGGATGTGATTGAAAACAATCAGAAAAAATACCCAATGTGTTTATTGTTGTGGGGAAAAAAAATCTAAGAACTTAAGAAAATAAAAATTCCTTACAATTCAACCACTCCAAGACAATTATTTGTTGCTGTGTTTTCTGCGGCAATTGTTTAAAAAATTTAAAATACAGCAGGGTGATGGTGGCGCAGGTTTTTAATCTTAACACTTGGGAGGCAGAGGCAGACAATCTCTGGGAGTTCGAGGCCAGCCTGGTCTACAGAGTATGTTCTAGGATAACCAGAGCTACACAGAGAAACCCTGTCTGAAATACCAAAAAAAAGTTTTTAAAAAATATTATCTATTATTTACATCTTTATGTGTACGGGTATTTTTGTCTGCATGTATGTCTGTGTACCAGGTGCATTTAGCGTCCACGGAGGCCAGAAGAGGGCATTAAATTTGGGATTAGAGATGGCTGTGAGTCCCTATGTGATTGCGTCCTTTGCAAGAGCAGCCAGGGTTCTTAACCAGCCCTCTAGGTCTCCAGCCCCCTGTTTATTACTATTATTGTGCGTGTAGAGGGGCGTGTTCACTTGCACAGGGTGTGTAGTTCTGAGAACAACTCTGTGGACTCGGTGCTCTTCTTCCACATTGTAGGTATCGGAGATCGAACTCAGGTCCTCAGCATAGCGTGACAAACGCCTTTACCATTCCGAGGCATCCGGAGGCCTTTGCTACCATTTGTTGTTGTTATTGTTTTGGTCCCAAATGTACGCATACTTCTAATTTTTCCTTCAGCCTTGCACACACTCTCAGGCTTCATTTCTTCCCGAAATTTGACTATGTAGTCATCATTCGAGACCACGCCCCCAAACGCCGACGGCATTCTGGGAAAGCTTCCTTAGAACGGAAGTGACGTAAAGTGCATGCGCGTGACGGTAAGGCGAGCGCCGAAAAGGCCGCCTCGCTTCCGGAAGTGGCTGCTCCCTCAGCATGCTGGCCGAGCTCGGTTTCATCGGGACCATCGGCGAAGATGACGAGGTGCCGGTGGAGCCCGAGTCGGACTCCGGAGACGACGAGGAGGAGGTCGGAGCCGGCGGACAGATTGGCTGGGGAGGGAGCCGTGGGCGGGAGCTGCCGGGAAGGAGCTGCGGGCTCCAGGCCGTCCTCAGCGTGCTAAGGTGTCCTCGGGCAGGCTGTTTGACCCAGGCTGTGCAGAGGCGACCTCCGCCCCCGAAGTCAGTCTTACTTCCTGCCCATTCGGGTACGCTATGTTCCCATCTGTCCATCCAGCCTCCCAGGCGGCAGTCGTGGCATTGGGCGGTGGGGATGTAGTCTTGAGCGAGTGGCTGTAGGGCGTGTGGGGAGAAAACAAAACAAAATTGAGTGCCTCACACTGTCATCTGCTTGCCTGACATGCCCGTTCGGATGGCCCATGGTCTCTGCGGTCGACTTCCGAGAAAGCAACACTCTAAGGCTCCGGTCTTTGCCCCTCACGGTGGAGCGGTGAGGTCGTTTTTGACCGCTTGCCCTTAGACCATCCACACTGTTCTCTGTGCCGAGTCACACCTGGCCACCTGCAGCCCTCTCTTCATTTGCAGTTTGGTCAATGTCCCCTTCTAGTCCTCTCCTCACCTGGCAGCAGAGTGGGCTTCCCATGATGCGGTCCGGTTGGAACTGCCCCTTCCTCCCACCCCTGCAGCTGCCAGCTTCCCGCGGCCTTTATAGTAGGTCAGGCTCTTTCCTTTCTGCCATTTGATGCACACAGCTCTCTTCACGACTGTCCACTCTGCATGCCTCCCCCCCCCCCCGTGTGCGCGTGTGTGTGGCAGGCCCAGGGTTAATACACACCAAGTATCATTCCTCAGGAGCTGTCCACCTTGTTTCTGCAGACGGTTCTCTTTCTGGAACCTAGAGTACCAGTTAGGCTAGGCTAGACTACTGACTGCCCACCGACAGGAGTGTTAAAAACCTCCCAGGACAGTTGTAAGCTGGACACTTCCTTATCGTCTTGCCCATGTTTGCCTTATGTTGCTTTTGTATTCTGGGTGTTGATTTGAACCCAGGGCCTCATACACGCTAGGCAGGCTCTCCCCGCTGATCTGGGCTCCCAGCTGTGGGTCTCTCCTAGTAGGCCTCCTCCCTTCCCTCTTCCTGTTCTGTTCCTCCGTCTCAGTCTGTTACTTTCCCCTCTCCTCTTTGCAGGGGCCCATTGTGCTGGGCCGCAAGCAGAAAGCCCTTCAGAAGAGCCGTAGTGCTGATTTCAACCCTGACTTCGTTTTCACTGAGAAGGAGGGCATGTATGATGGCAGCTGGGCCCTGGCTGATGTCATGAGCCAGCTCAAGAAGAAGGTGAGACTGACGGAGATACGTTTTGGGTGATGGACAGTAAGTGGTATGAGGACAGACCCTTATCTTACAGCCTTTTACCTTTATTTTATCTTCAGCAGCTTTTGGAACCCTTTGAAAATGGGTTGTGTAGGTTTGATGGGGTAGGGAGAGGAGGCTCCAAGTACCCCACAGTTCTCATGAATTGCCAATAGTGGAGAGCACTCTAAAGTGGTCTTATTGTAGTTAATAGTCAGAAATATATTAATTTGTCTCCAGATGGCATTTAGAATATCAGAGATATCTTACTCTGATTGATGACAGGGTGAGGGCACTTGTAACCTGCTGACCTAACTCTGGTCCCTGGAACCCACGTGGTGGAAGGGGACAACTGAGTCCACTGGTTGTCTGTTGACCTCCACATGCTCTGTGGCTCTTGTTTGCCACACCTGCTTCAATAAATAAGTGAACGTATTTTTCTGTATTTATTAAATGCCCATACCTGGGCATGGTGGCACATGCTGTAATCTTAGCACAAGTTTGTATGTAGGCACACTCCATGCATCGAGTCCCCATCGAGTCTAGAAAGGGTGTCAGGTCCCCTAGAATGGGGTTATATATTTGTGAGCTGCCCTGCGGGTGCTGGGAATGAAACCCAAGTCCTCCGGAAGGGCAGCGTATTCTTTACTGAGTTCAACTATCTCTAACACTACGATTGATTTTATTTTGTGTGTATACGGGTTCCCATGGAGGCTAGAACAGTGAGCTGGATCCCTTGGAGCTGGAGTGGGCTGCCCAATATGGTTGTTGGAAATGGAACTCAAGCCCTATAACTTGAGCAGCAAGTGATCTTAACTGCTGAGCTATCTCTCCAGCCTCTAAAATAGTCTTTAAAAAATGTGTTTGTATTGGTTCTTAGTAATCTACTTTTTTTTCTTATTAAGCAATTATATATTTATTTTGGTTTTTCGAGGCAAGGATTCTGTGTAGTCTTGGTTGTTATGGAACTTACTTTGTAGGCCATGCTGGTCTTAAACTCATAGAGATCCTCTTGCCTCTGCCTTCTGAGTGCTGGAATAAAAGGCATATGCCTTTTTATTTTTTAATAAGCTATTTGATACCTTTTTTAAAATTTAATGTTCATATGCACATGTACTGTGTTTGGATCAAACCTCCTCTTTTAGTTATCAATAGTGTGCAGATTGATTAAATTTTCCTGAAACTCACTATGTAGCCAAGGCTGGCTTTGACTTCATGACATCTTGCTTTGGTCTCCAAAGTGATAGATTACAGATGTGAGCCACCATGCATGCCTAGCTCGGACAATCAGACAACCCTTTTTAGTTTTTTTGGTTTTTCGAGACAGGGTTTCTCTGCAGCTTTGGAGCCAGTCCTGGAACTAGCTCTTGTAGACCAGGCTGGTCTCGAACTCACAGAGATCGGCCTGCCTCTGCCTCCCGAGTGCTGGGATTAAAGGCATGCGCCACCACAGCCCGGCCCTTTTTAGTTTTTTGAGACAAGGTTTCTCTGTGTAGCCCTGACTGTCTTGGAACTTGCCCAGTAGACCAGGCTGGCCTTGAATTCACAGAGATCCGCCTGCCTCTGCCTTCTAAGTGTTGGGATTAAAGGCGTGCGCTACCACCGCCCGGCCAGACAAGCCTTTTCTATCCTAACATTTGAGGCCTGGCCCTGTGACATACTCATCGGTGTCCTTTCTGCATATACGTTTTCTTTTTCCTGTCTTGATTTTATCTGCAGAGGGCAGCCACCACTCTAGACGAGAAGATTGAGAAAGTACGGAAGAAAAGGAAAGCAGAGGTGAGAGTGAAAGCCGGCTGGTGGTGGTAGTGGATGCGCTCTGGGCTGTGTCTTTGGCCTCACTGAGAGTGGTGGGTGGCAGGGACAGTCTGGGTGTTTATTACTCTTCGTTGCCCTGCCACACAGCCTGTTCTGGCTATTGAGCTCAGTATGGCTTCTCTTAGGTTCTGAATTTTCTCCTACTTTGTTTTTCCCCAGGAAAAGGAAGCCAAGTCTGGGAAGGTGGAGGAGAAAGAAGGCAGGGCGAGCAGTGACCTGAAGGGGCAGGAGGATCTGGGAGGGAATGAGGCAGACTCCAAGGACGAAGACTCTGAGACCGACTACTCCTCTGGGGATGAGGAGGTCCTCACCAAAGCAGGTAGGCTGATGTCGAGTGTTGGAAACAGGCAGGAAACCAGGGCGTGCTCCGTGGCTCTGTGGGAACTGTACCATCTCCCCACAGTGCCGGATGCCCCACCTTTGGTTCTCTTCACTTGACACTGTCAGGTGCTTATCCTTTGCACGCAGCTGCTTCTTTCCTTACCCTCAGCTTCGTGCAGTGCCAGTTCTTCTACAATTCACCCACTTGGGGTGACTCAGTTGCACTGGGTCCAGCCATGTATTGGGGATCAGTGAGCATTTTGGTAGAACTCACTAACTTGTCAGTGTTGTGTTGAGAGCCTACTACTGTCTGCACTGTACTGGCCAGGCTGGGGTCTTGTCTGTTACAATGGAGTAGTTTTGCTACATGACCACTTGGTGTCCTTATCTGTCAAAGGAGGATGGGAGAGCAGCCTCCCCAGATGTCACTGAGGCCATGGGAAGTAGAGGCAGGTGCTGGGTACGAAGGGCCATGCTCACTGCTGTGTTTTTTCCACAGACACACTCAAAGTGAAGGAGAAGAAGAAGAAGAAGAAGAAGGGCCAGGTGAGCCTGGGTGTGAGGTCGTTGGGCAGTTCGCTTTCCCAGCCTGAAAGGACACACAGACTCGGGTGGCTTTGCTGAGTTCTCTTCTGTCATCTGATCTGGTGCAGGAAGCAGGAGGATTCTTTGAAGATGCATCTGAGTATGACAAAAGCCTCTCCTTCCAGGACATGAATCTGTCCCGGCCCCTCCTGAAGGTAGTAGTTTTGGCAATGGGGGTTGATTCTTTTTTGATTGATTTAATTCTCTGTGTGCATGATGTGCTCATGTGAAATATATGCATGTGTGTGTGCTGGTGCTGTGGAAGCAAAGAGGTTCATTGGAATCCCTGAAGCTGGAGTTACAAGTGATTGTGAGCTGCCATGGTTGCTGCGAACCAACTTCACATCTTCTGCAAGAACAGCAAGTGCTCTTAACTGCTGAGCATACATTTTAGATGCCCATTCATTTTGGACAGGGTCTCATAGTCCAGGCTTGCTATGAACTTACTGTGTAGCCAAGGTGGGCTTTGAACTCCTGATCCTCCTGCCTTCATCTCCCAAGGACTGGGATGCACAACCAGCTGATAAGGGTTGATTCTTGCAGTCATCCCCATGTATGGTCCTCGTGTTCCTCTTTGACTCGGCTCTGCTGCAGAGAACCCTCTGGTGCAGATCCCGCCAGTTTTCAGGGCCTTTTGCTTAGGATAAAAGCCAAAGTCCTGACGCTGAAGTACAGACTTGTTTCTCTTCTGATCCCTTTTGAGGACAGTTGTAGCACTCTTCTCCTTTGCACTTCCTGTTCCCTCTGCTTGGAAGACTCTTCCTCCAGAAGTCTTTTAGGGTGTTCAGTCACCCCATCGGGGTCAGTGAATCACTGCCTGACGTCCTGTTGTGACTTGCACTCCTTCCTGCTTGTCTCCAGCTCCTATGTGACTGCTTTTATTACTTGCTATAGAATGGGTGTTTGATTTTGGTCTGTTTTTTTTTTTTTTTTTTTTTTTTTTTTTTTTTTTTTTTTTTTTTTTTTTTTTTTTTTTTTTTTTTTTTTTTTTTTTTTTTTTTTTTTTTTTTTTTTGCTGGTTCCCAAAGCAAGGCTTTTCTTTCTGTCTCCTGTTGTCCTGGGTGCAGCTGGTACCTTAGGCTCTGGAGGGAAGGTACCCAGGAAGTTGTGTCCCTGGAAGGCTCGATGTAGTTACCTTGCTGTTTGCTATGACTCCCTTTCCATCTACCCTGTCTGACTAACTTTTCTCCTCAGGCCATTACAGCCATGGGCTTCAAGCAGCCGACCCCAATCCAGAAGGCGTGCATCCCTGTGGGTCTGCTGGGAAAAGACATCTGTGCCTGTGCGGCCACCGGGACAGGTGACAGGGTAGGCGGGGCAGGAGGCGTTTTAAAGATTTATTTTATGACATGAGTGTTTTGCTTGCATGTATGCATATGTACTTTGTGTGCAGGCATGTGGAGGCCAGAAGAGGGTGTTGTGTGCCTTGTAACTGGAGTAGTAGACTGTAAACCGCCATGTGGATGCTGGGAACCCAACCCAGGTCTTCTGTAAGAGTAGCAAGTTCTGACCACTGAGCCATCTCCTCCCTCTGCTTGCCTTTTTGAACTATAGAAAAAGTTTATAAAGCCAAATATGGTGGTGGGCTATATAGAAAGTCTATCTTTTCTTTTTAAAGATTTATTTATTTATTATGTATACAACATTCTGCCTCCATGTATGCCCACATGCCAGAACAGGGCACCAGATCTCATTACAGATGGTTGTTAGCCACCATGTGGTTGCTGGGAATTGAACTCACGACCTCTGTAAGGACAGCCAGTGGTCTTAACCACTGAGCCATCTCTCCAGCCCCTAGAAAGACTATCTTTTTTTTAAAAAATATTTATTTATTTATTATGTATACAGTATTCTGTCTGTGTGAAGGCCAGAAGAGGGCACCAGACCTCATTTCAGATGATTGTGAGCCACCATGTGGTTGCTGGGAATTGAACTCAGGACCTTTGGAAGAGCAGGCAATGCTCTTAACCGCTGAGCCATCTCTCCAGCCCCTAGAAAGACTATCTTAAGAAGAAAAAAATCTGGCTGGTGTGGTGGTGGTGCACCCCTTCAGTCCCATCACTCAGGAGGCAGAGGTAGGAGGATCTCTGAGTTCAAGGGCAGCTACACAGGGAAAGCCTGTTCACAAAAACAAAAACAAAAAAACAGAAAAAAGTCCACAGAAATCTGTACTCAATTGGTGATTTGGTGGGGTGATTTTTGGCAGGGGGACGACACAGGATTTCTCTGTGTAACAGCTCTGGCTGTCCTAGAACTCACTCTGTAGACCGCCCTCACTGCCCACCTGGCTGTACCATCACTGCCTGGTGATGTTTTTTTTTGGGGTGGGGGTAGGTTTCGAGACAGGGTTTCTCTGTGTAACAGTCCTAGGTGTCCTGGAACTAGCTCTTGTAGACCAGGCTGGCCTTGAACTCACAAAGATCCACCTGTCTCTGCCTCCCAAGTGCTGGGATTAAAGGCTGCGCCACCATTGCTTGGCTTCTGCCTTGTGATTTTTGTTGTTAAAATTATTTTATTTTTAGCTGGTGTGGTGGAGCACGTCTTTAATTCCAACATTTGGAAGGCAGAGGCAGGTGGAGCTCTGATTTGGAGCCCAGCCTGGTCCACAAAGTAAATTCCAGGACAGCCAGAGCTGTTACACAGAGGAACCCTGTCTCAAAAAAAAAAAAAAAAGAAGAAAAAGAAAAAAGAAAGATTTATTTTATTTTGAATTATGTGTATGTCTGTGTGTAGGTATGTGTTCATGTGGGTGCAGGTGCCCACAGAGTCCAGAAGAGAATGACAGGTCCCCTGAAGCCAGACTTAGCAGCAGTTGGAGCTGCTGGCATGGGTCCTGGGAACTGCACTCCTCCTCTAGAAGAGCAACATTCACTTTTACCCATGAACCCAGTGCCGCAACTGGAGACCTTAACAGCCTTTAAAGCTATGGGGATGCCAGCTTGTCTTCCCACGCTCATGCTGTAAATGTTGAGCTTTGGGACTGGGGAGGTGGCTCAGAATTGAAGAGCACTGGCTACTTTTGCAGACAACTAAAGTTTGGTTCCCACTACCTATTTGGCAGCTTAACAACCACCTATGACTACAGTGCCAGGGGATCAGACACCTG
Organism: Ondatra zibethicus; assembly: GCA_004026605.1. NCBI lineage: Eukaryota > Metazoa > Chordata > Mammalia > Rodentia > Cricetidae > Ondatra > Ondatra zibethicus. The sequence goes on from PVIU01002971.1 coordinate 10,967, forward strand.
ATCTCTACTGGCTGCCATGGGTACCAGGCACATACATGCAGGCAAAATTCTCATACACATATAAAATGTAAAAACAAGTAAGTCTTGGGGTTGGTGAGAGAACTTAGTGGTAAGAACAGGGGCTATTCTTCCAGGGGATTGGGTTCAATTCTCAACCCCCACATGGCAGTTTATAGCTGTCTCTAATTCCAATTCCAGAGGATTCCATGCCCCTGTTTGGTCTCTGTGGGCACACATGTGGTATGCATTCACAGGCATCTACATATATGTAGATAAACAAATCTCTAAAATAATAAATATCTAAGTCTCTCAGAATGTCGAGCCTTGTTTCTGGCATCCACTGGTGTTGGGGTGGGGGCAGGATGATAGTGGGTCCTTTGGAGAGCAACTAGCCTGGTAACAGCTGAGCCAGCTCTCCAGCCCAGTTACTCTTCATGTCCTCTTAAGTTTACATTGATACTGTTTGGCATCAGGAAAACACTTGCATGCATAAGGCATGTTCCCATAGGCAGAGATGTGGGTTCCTGTATTCTGGTGCAGGAAAACACTTACGTGCATAAGGTATGTTCCCATAGGCAGAGATATGGGTTCTTGTATTCTGGTGGAACCAAAGCATGGAAGGTGCTGAACCTGCTCTCTGCTCTCCTGTTGTCCTCCCTCTAGGCAAAACTGCAGCCTTTGCATTGCCTGTCTTGGAGCGTCTGATCTACAAGCCCCGCCAGGCTGCGGTCACTCGAGTGCTGGTGCTGGTCCCTACCAGAGAGTTGGGCATCCAGGTACACTCCGTCACCAAGCAGCTGGCCCAGTTCTGCAGCATCACTACCTGCCTGGCTGTGGGTAAGTGAAGGCCACTGTGAGATATGATGTGATGCATGGAGAATGGGGTGTGTCAGGAAAAGACCTTTTTGTTGATTGGATCTATCTAAAAATCAGTTGACCTATTTTCATAGTGGATAGAGGCAGGGGAAGACATTTCATTAAGACTTTAACTCCTTTTTTTGTTTTGTTTTATATTTTTGAGATAAGGTTTCACTCTAGCTCAGGTTGGCTTAGAACTGTGTAGCTCAGGTTGGCCTCAAACAAAGCAACCCTCCTGCCTAACCTTCCTGCTACTAGTGAGATTCCAGGTATGAGCCACCACACTCAGCAGGACTTAATCTCTTTAATTTGTGGAGCTGGGGACAGAGTCTGGGGCCTTTCTCATGATACTGCATTACTGAACTGTAGAGTTGGTCTGGTGGTTCAGAACACTGAGTTTCAGCTCCTTGCCTCCACATGGTAACTCATAGCTGTCTGTAACTTAAGTTCCAAGGGATCTGACATTTTCTTCTGACCTCTGAGGGCATCAGCACAAGGCATGCACATGGTACACATAACACATACAGGCAAAAGACTCATGCATATAATACAGTAAAACAGACCTTTGAAAAAGCCTGGTGGTGGCACACACCTTCAATCCCAGCACTTGGGAGGGAAAGGCAGGCGGATCTCTGTGAGTTGGAGGCCAGCCTGGTCTACAAAGGGAATTCCCAGGACAGTCAGGGCTGCACAGTGAGACCGTGTCCACAAACCCAAAGAGGACTTAACCTTGAGAAATAAAATTCAGCATTGGGGATAGAGGTCCTCATTAGAGGGCTTGTGTAGTTTCTACCAATCTCTGGTATCCATTCCTACTAACACACAAACAGTATTATTTTCCATAACATATGGTAATTCTCGTACTTGGGAGGATGAAGTAGAGTCATTGCCAGCCTGGGCTACAGAGTGAGACTCTGTCTCAAACCAAAAAAAGGATGAGGCTTTAGACTTTTCTTGTTATTGAACCTTATTGAGAATAATAGTGTTTTGGGAGGACGTTCCCTGGTGAGGTCCCACTGTCATCTAGTCTCAGACTGTCTTATTCCCTGTGTGTGCTGTACATTTGGCCTGATCCCCAGCAGGTGACACTGATGACTGACTGACCAGGCCGTCCACTGGGGGGGTCTGCTCTCTGCAGGTGGCCTGGATGTGAAGTCTCAGGAAGCTGCTCTCCGGGCAGCACCAGACATCCTCATTGCTACACCTGGCCGGCTCATCGACCACCTTCACAACTGCCCTTCCTTCCACCTGAGCAGCATTGAAGTGCTCATCCTGGATGAGGCTGACAGGTGGGCCTGGGGGTCCTGCACTCTCACCCTGTGGTACTCTAAGGCTCTTGGTCACCAGCATGTAACACCATTTAACAGTCCACACTGGATCTCTGTCCAGTTTAGGTCAGGTTTTCATGGGTATGCATGTGTGCTATCTCCCCACCTCTTCCCCCTTTTTCCCCTCTCTGGAGTAAGCTGCTTAAGTAAGAGGTAGGAGAGGTCTTTCAGGAATAGTGCTGCATGCCTTTAATCTCAGCACTTGGGATGCTGAGGCAGGAAGATTGTCAAGAGTTTGAGCTAAGCCCAGGATACATAGTAAGTTCCAGACCAGCTTGGACACAGAGTGAGACCTTGTCTCAAAAAAAAGGTTAAATAATGTGAGCTCTACCATTTCCTGATGTTGGAGAATGGGACTGAGATTCTCGGAACAAATCTTTTTCTTGTCTGTGCCTGGGAATAAGAAGGGCATCCATTCAGGACACTACAGAGAGTAATGCAAGCAAGCCAGTATAGCTTCCACAGGCCATCTCCAGGACTGCTCCCTTCATGCTTCTGCCCTCCACACCTCCAGCTTCTCTTTTGTTCCTTTGCTTGCTGACTCCTACATGTCCCAGTTGGACCAATGATGGAGGTCAGTTGGGTGGAGGGTTCACCCTCACTGTGGATCCTGGGAAAACTGAGCAGTGCCTCACATGTGCCTCTCCTCAGCTCAGCTGAAGGCATTCCAGCCCTCCCAGCTGCTCAGCTCTGTTTCACATCGGTGGTACACCACTGGTGAATCCTCAGCACCCACCGTGGGGCTCTTCACAGCACTAGCTCCTTAACCTGCTTCAAGCTTCTCTAAGTTTTTACCCAGCAGTCTTGTCCTGAGGATGGCTTATCAGTCGAGTCACTGGGACACAACCAGACAAATGCAGAGAGCAAAGCTGAGGGGATATTCTGGATAGAGACCAAAGATGTATGATCACCAGCTGCGACACAGAAGTATTTGGGGAACAGTGAAGGAGATTCGGTCCAAACACTCACATGTTTGAGGGGCAGGTTATTGTTCATCAGTAGTATATGCTGGGACATTTGGGATAAGCGATCATGATTCAGTAACTTGCAGAATAGGAGGGTGGAGGTAGCAACGATGACACAGTAAACATGAGTCCGAATACAACCTTGGCCTGTGTGATGCCGTGACCCTCGCTCTTGACAGAAGAGCTCTTCTCAGCCCATCTGTCCCCTCTTCCAGAATGCTGGATGAATATTTTGAGGAGCAGATGAAGGAGATCATTCGAATGTGTTCCCACCACCGCCAGACCATGCTCTTCTCAGCCACCATGACAGATGAGGTGGGTGTGCTTAGTGGCATGCAGAGGACCCCAGCTGGGCAAGTCCTCTTTCCTTGTTCTCCCATCTCTCCGAGCTGTGCAGCTCTGACCCTGTACTTGGCAGGTGAAAGATCTGGCTTCGGTCTCCTTAAAGAACCCTGTGCGGATATTTGTGAACAGCAACACAGACGTAGCTCCCTTCCTTCGGCAAGAGTTCATACGGATCCGGCCTAACAGGGAAGGGGACCGGGAAGCCATTGTGGCAGGTAAAGGCCCAGGGTAGACTGAACAGGGTGGCCATCGGCACTCAAGATCCTCTTTTTGTCCTTCAGCCACCTCCATTCTCCCCAGCTCAAACAGTAGCATTGAATGCCACCCAGCCCAGGTCACCTCTTCGGGGAGGCCAGCTATCCTGCTGCCTCCATTTCCCCCACTCCATGATACTGACCACACTTGGGAGCTGGCAAATCTGTCTTTGTCTTGGCTTGCGAGCTCCAGTCTGTCTGCCCAGTGCTGGCTCACTCTTCTCCCTTCAGCTCTACTGATGAGAACGTTTACTGACCACGTGATGCTCTTCACCCAGACTAAGAAGCAGGCCCACCGCATGCACATTCTTCTGGGGCTGCTGGGGCTGCAGGTGGGCGAGCTCCACGGCAACTTGTCACAGACACAGCGACTGGAGGCCCTCCGGTAATTCTTAGGGTGCTGCTCTCTTGGGAAGGCCTGGGGGAGCTTGTTATCCAGAGAATTGGACCCTGGGGATTGTGGCAGGGAGCACAAACAGTACAGTGCCCCACTTTAACCTGTGACCTAAACCGGTGCCGCCACCACACCTGTGGTTCCAGCTTCTTGGGAGACTGAGGTAGGAATTACTGATGTCTCAGACTGCATTAGGTTTAGTCCGTGCACTGTAGGGTCGCATGTGGTTAGAGCTCGCCTGGCTTTTGAGCAGGGCGCCCTCCGTGTTCTCCTGGGGAATCTGCAGCAGGAACTGTGTGCTCTGTGTGGCTTCCCCAGAGACGCTCACCTGTCAGTCGATTCCGACTCACACTTGGGGAACAGTCATTTCGTGAGCTTCAGCGCTCCAGCAGTTTCCAGACAGTTTGTCACTGAACCCTCACAGAGCAGAGGAGAGCTACAGGAAAGGGGCCCTTCAGAACATCCCTCATTCCTGACTGTTCATCACAGGCTGAGAGGTGTGTGTGAAGCGAGGAAGCTCCGCCCACTGAGGCTTTGTCCTCTGGTCTGTGCTGTAGTCCACATAGACTGTTTCCAGTCTTGAGGGTGCCGGGAATTGCTGCCATTTAACAGTGTGCCCATGGGCTGGGGTGTGGCTCTTTTAGAAGGCTTGCTCAAGTCCCAGTGTTATATTTCCAGCTTCTTTTCCTTGTTCCCGTCCACACCATAAATTAAAATATATGATGAGGGCTGGAGAGATGGCTCAGTGGTTAAGAGCATGGTCTGCTCATCTAAAGGTCCTGAGTTCAATTTCCAGCAACCACATGGTGGCTCACAACCATCTGTAATGAGATCTGGTTCCCTCTTCTGGCATGCAGGCATGCATGTAGGCAGAATACTGTATACACAATAAATAAATAAATCTTTTTTTAAAAATAAAATATATGATGAGCCATGCACTGCTGGATTTAATGGTAACTTTATTTTATTTGTTTTTTTATTTATTTTTGGTTTTTCAAAACAGTGTTTCTTTGTGTAGCTCTGACTGTCCTAGAACTCACTATGTAGACCAGGCTGGCCTCAAAGCTGGAGTTCGCCTGCCTCTGCCTCCCGAGTGCTGGGATTAAAGGCGTGCGCCACCACCACCCAGCTCCAACTTTATTTTTTTTTTATTGTATTTATTTATTTGTGCTTGGGTGTGTGCCATGGTGTCAGTATTACTTGCAGGAGTCAGTTCTCTCTACCATCTGGGTCCCAGGGATTAAACTCAGGTCCTTAGGCTTAGAAGCAGGTACCTTTACCCGCTGAGCCATCTCATGGTATTGGGCTGAGGTAGCTTACTGAATATCTCTGTGATCTTTCTAGGCGCTTTAAGGATGAACAGATTGACATCCTGGTGGCCACAGATGTTGCCGCCCGTGGGCTTGACATCGAAGGTGTGAAAACAGTGAGTGCTACTTCTGCTGCTTACTGTTGGTGGGAGTCCTGCCTTGCTGGGCCTGCCCACCACACCTCACTGATGTTTGCTCTGATCTCCAGGTGATCAACTTCACGATGCCCAACACTGTCAAACACTATGTGCACCGGGTGGGGCGAACTGCACGTGCTGGCAGGGCTGGACGCTCTGTGTCTCTGGTGGGAGAAGAGGAACGGAAGATGCTGAAGGAGATTGTGAAGGCTGCCAAGGCTCCAGTGAAGGCACGGATCATCCCCCAAGGTGAGCAGCACTGGGTGCTGGGCTCAGGCAGAGAATGATGCCAAGAACTCTGTGGTCGGGAAGCCGAGTCCCAGCTCTGCCACCTCCTGAGTCTCCTTCTGGACAGACATCTTCCACACCTTGGGTGTCAGTTTGTGTGCCAGGGAGTGATGATAGAATGGTAAATGTAGGCTCAACTCATCAGAACTTCCTTGGAAGTTAAGAGAGGCCTCTGTGTCATCAACGCCCCTTTCCTTTTGGTAGGCCGGAAAGTGAGGTTGGCACTCACTCCTTTTTGTTTGTTTTGGTTTTTGAGATAGGGTTTCTCTGTATAACAGCTCTGGCTGTCCTGGAAATCACTTTGTAGACTGTGCTGACCTCAAACTCACAGAGATCCAGCTGCCTCCGTCTCCTGGGTGCTAGGATTAGCGACGTATGCCACCATGCCTGACTCTGGCTTACCTGTACTGATGCTGCAAACTTGAGTCCGCTTGTTGGAATCAGTGAGAATAATGAAATCTGTAATGCAGGGGCTCATCCCTGTCCGTATTGGGGCAGGGCCTTCAGTGTCTCTATTTATACATGCCCTTTTTTCTAGTTTCTTCTTAATTTGCTTTGAGATTCTATTTTTATTTTATGTGTATGGGCTTTTTGCTTGCATGTATGTCTAGGTAACACATGTATATGATATTCTAGGAGGCCAGAGAGAATTGCAGTTACAGATGATTGTGAGCCACTTGTGGGTGTGGAAACTAGCTCAAGTCCTTGAAGAATAGCCAATGCTCCTCCAGCCCCCTTTTTTCCCATTTCATTTTAGGTTGTCAGTCAGGAAATAGCTCCTGCTTGTGTGCTCAGTTTTAGTGCTGCTGTTCCAGTAGCCAGGAATCGAGCAGGGAACAGAACAGCTGGTGTTTGGTGTGAGAGTGAGTTGATAATCAGTGCAGCTGAGGGTGACAGGAGGAGAGAAGCCTGTTTAGAAAAGCTACTCAGAGCTGGGTGTGGAGCTGATGCCCATACTCCAGTGCTTGGGAGCTGTAGGCAGAAGATGAGTTCAAAGCTATTCTCAGCCACACAGCAATTAAGAGGCCAGTCTCAACTATATGATGTTGTCTTAAAAAACGACTGCTTAGCAAAGGCCTCTGAGCAGCTGGCTCTGAGCTAAGTCTGGGCTGACAAAGTAAGGTGGCCATGAGCCAGCCCTCTGAGGACTGGCTCCCTGACTGAGCGAGGGCAGCAGCTCTGGGCAGGAATAAACTTGGTGTGTGAGTGAAGGAAGGGAAGTCAGAGAACCAGGACACAGTGAGCTCGGGTAGACGGGGCCACTCTGAAACATTGCATTTCATTCGAAGAGGAACAGGAAGCCATGGGGGATGGCTACAGGGTAGCTTTTGTTGTGGTTTTAATCTTTGTGTTTGTGGGTGGATGACTCTGTTGTGGTGTGTGTGTGTGTGTGTATGTGTGTGTCTTGGTGCATTCCTAGAGTCAGAGGACAACCTCAGGTCTTGGCCTCACTTTCTACCTTATCTAAGACAGGTCTCCTGTACATGCCAGACTAGTTGGCCTTTAGCCTCTGGCGACTCTGATTTTACTTCCCATCTGGCTGTAGGAGCAATTGGGATCACAGATGTGTGCTGATGTGCCTCACTTTATGTGGGTTCTGGAGATCTGAACTCGTGTCTTCATCCTTGTGTGGTGTCTACCCCAGCCCTTGTTAACTTTTGATATGGGTTCTGGTTCTGTTGGGCTCGGCTGGCCGAGACTCCTGGGCCCAAGCAGGTCTCTCTGCTTCCTGAGTAACCAGGGATATAGGCCAGCATCACAGAGCCTCATTCTTAGTGGAAGGTATTCAGGAAGGAAGTTCTGTGTCGGTAAGTAGGCGTCTGCATTATTCTTACTAGCTGCCTAGTAACCACCCTCAGCTTTTTTTTTTTTTTTTAATTCTTTTTTTGTTTTTGGGTTTTTGTTTTGTTTTGGTTTTGGTTTTTTCGAGACAAGGTTTCTCTGTAGCTTTGGAGCCTGTCCTGGAACTAGCTATGTAGACCAGGCTGGCCTCGAACACACAGAGATCCGCCTGCCTCTGCCTCCTGAGTGCTGGGGTTAAAGACGTGTGCCACCACCGCCCAGCTTCTCAGTTTTATTCTTTATTCAATTCTTGAAAGATGTTATCCTCAAATTCCGGGACAAGATTGAGAAAATGGAGAAGGATGTGTATGCGGTGCTGCAGCTGGAGGCAGAGGAAAAAGAAATGCAGCAGTCAGAGGCCCAGGTGAGGCTGGGTGGCCGTCTCCCCACCCCTGCTGCTCAGCGATAGCTGCACTGCTCACGGGGCAGTGGCTGCTGCAGCTCTGCTACAGTGTCCCCATGCCCACCCCACAGATAGACACAGCAAAGCGGCTCTTGGAGAAGGGGAAGGAGACGGCAGATCAGGAGCCTGAGAGGAGCTGGTTCCAGACCAAAGAAGAGAGGAAGAAGGAGAAGAGTGAGTGCTGAACGCTAGTGGGGAAGTGCTCGCCACGCAAACCTAAGGACCTGAGGCTGAGTCTCTAGAACCCGCCTCACAGCTTTCAAAATTAAAATGGTAGCATGCTTCTTTATCATCTGAGTAGATTATAACGTGACTTTTCCCTGCTAAGGGATAGTGAAAGTTCTTCCAGTTTTTGCCATGGGGATGTCATGAGAAACTATGAATATGTGCCCCCTAGTTCAGCAAGCTATTTGCTTTGTAGGATAAACTTTTTTTTTTAATATTTATTTATTATGTATATAATATTCTGTCTGCGTGTATGCCTGCAGACCAGACCTCATTACAGATGGTTGTGAGCCACCACGTGGTTGCTGGGAATTGAACTCAGGACCTTTGGAAGAGCAGGCAATGTTCTTAACCGCTGAGCCATCTCTCCAGCCCTTGTAGGATAAACTCTTGCAGGCGAAGAAGAGCCATGCATATTTCTAATTCTACGGCAATTTCAAAACTATCTCCCATATAGACTGTGCCAGCAGTTTCAGAAATCCTGCCCCTCTCTGATGGGCCAGGCAGGAAGGGTGAGTGTGTTAGCCTTCTGTGGTGAAACTAGGGCTCTGATAATTGGTGGAAGGTGCTGAGTACTGGGGAAAACCTGTCTTTATCCTCTGTAGCAGGAGTTGAGACAGTGGGCACCTTCACTGTAACGAGGCACCTGGGGCTTAGTGAACTGGAGATAATCAGCAGAGTGTATGTGGAGGAGAGAGAAAACCTCGGCTATCCTTCTCCAAGTGTCATGTGTCATCCATTTGTTTTATTTTTTGAGATGGGGTCTCTCATTGGCCTAGAAACTCAGCAGATAGGCGCAGATAGGCTAGTCTGACTGGCTAGTGAGTCCTAGTCTCTGCTAACTAGTAGGTTTACCAGCACTTCCACTCCCGCCCCCCCCGCCCTCCCCCCCAAGGGTTTCTCTGTAGCTTTGGGGCCTGTCCTAGAACTAGTTCTTGTAGACCAGGCTGGCCTTGAACTCACAGAGATCTACCTGTCTCTGCCTTCCGAGTGCTGGGATTAAAGGTGTGCACACCACCACTGCCCGGCCCCACATTTTTTTTTTTTTAATGGGTTCTAGGTGCCTGGGTTTACCTTTAATCTCGGTACTTGTGAATGGATTTCTGTGAGTTTGAGTTTACATAGTGAGTTCCAGGCAGGCTAGGGCTACATAGACCCTTTGTCAAAAAGCCAGTTTAAAAAAAAAAAGTTGGTTTTAGGTATTAAATTCATGTCCATATTCTTTTAAATTCGTATTTATTTTGTCATGGTTTCGTTGTATACATTTGGATCATACCCTCCTCTACTGTTCCTTCCTGCTTTGAGGTCTGCTTTTTGTGGCTGCTGCATTTAATTAGGTCACTGACAAGAGCATGGGTGGGGGCCATTCCCTTGGAACTGGGGCAACTTGCCAGTGGCTGGCTGCACCACTGAGGAATCGGACTCCCCCTCTCTCAGCAACCATTAAGTCACCAGCCCCTCTTCCTGTGCCATCATTCTTACCTGGTAGATACTTTTCTAAGTGGATGTCACTCCCCCCCTAGTTACTTTTCATCTTAAGCTTTAAGGACATAATGAAACAGCCCCTGAAAGCCCATACTCTGTTCTCACTCCAGTTGCCAAGGCTCTGCAGGAGTTTGACTTGGCCTTAAGAGGAAAGAAGAAAAGAAAGAAGTTTATGAAGGATGCCAAGAAAAAGGGGGAGATGACGGTGAGTGGCCTCCCTCTGGAGTTAGGTACCATGGAGCACTGGTCTATTCTGTGCTCATCCCTTATTCTGTCCCCAGCCAGAGGAGAGGTCCCAGTTTGAAATCCTCAAGGCACAGATGTTTGCAGAACGGCTGGCCAAGAGGAACCGCAGAACCAAGCGAGCACGGGCAATGCCTGAGGAAGAGCCTGCAGCAGGTCCTGACGTCCGCACCATGGCAGGAGGAGTCGCTGGGGATATGGTGGTGGCCAAGCTTTGGAAAAAGTGGGATCTGTTGGTGTATATGGCTTTGGAATCCTCACCTAGAGCTTCAAGGGACTTAACAGCCTCTAAACCCATTTTTCTCTGTGCAGCCAAGAAGCAAAAGCAGCAGAAGAAGTCTGTGTTTGATGAAGAACTCACTAACACGAGCAAGAAAGCTCTGAAACAGTATCGAGCTGGGTAGGGTTTTAAGTGTTCCTTAGCCTTTGGTATGCTACAAACTGAGGTGTCTGCATCCTTGCCCACTTCCAGCTCTCCTAGCTAGAGCTTCATAATGCCGTGACTCAGGGTGCTTCTCTGCCTTCAGGGCCTGATGTGCAAGAGCAAGAGAGGTGTTGTTAGTGTGTTTCTTTGTGAGTTCCCTGATCTAGATGATCTCAGTCTAGGCTGGGTAGGGAAGGCCTCTTCCTGCTGATCTTAAGCTGGTGGCTGGCTTCCAGAAATGTGTATTGTTTTGTAGAAGCCATGGGACCTGACTCCCAGGCACTGAAACTCACATGGCTGCACCCATTCCACCTCTGCTGCCCTTTCTGTGAAGCTGAGATGGGGTGACATCACTCACATGCTCCAGTCTGCTCATCTCACATTCCATCTCTTACAGCCCTTCTTTTGAAGAGAGGAAACAGTTAGGTCTGTCTCACCAGAGAAGAGGGAACTTCAAATCTAAGTCCAGGTGATGTTGCATTGTGGAGGGCAGAGGCCGTACCCATGGGGCTGGAGAAGCAAGCAAAACTGTCCTGGGAGGCAGCACTACTCCTCCTTTCTGGCTTTAATTTTGTTGTTTTTCTTTATAGGTATAAGAGAAAGAAGTAACCCAGTGGCATGAAGAAGTTGGTGGGACAATTTTATATCCCTTCCCTGTGGGAAGTCATCTTGTCTTGGTCTGTTTTTTTCCATTTGTAAAACAATAACAACAACAAAATCTCTTGAACAGCTATTTGTGTATTTGGTTTTTTAAAGATGTTGGATGATTTCTATCTCGGAGCTGTTTCCTAGTGTTTTATCCATGTCTCCTTTTTTAAATTTTGAGAGTCTCTCAACTGTGTAGCCCAGGCTAGCTTGAAACTTACTATTCAGGCCTCATACTGGGATTAAAGGTATACACTGCCATGCCTGGCTGTGGCTCCCTTTCTGATTAACTTTCCTGACATTTCAAATGCAAGAAGTAATTTTTAGTTCAAACTCCCTCCCCTCAGTTCGGAAACTACCAGTTCTCCGGCTGCACATACCCTGAGCCCATGCATACTTGCCAATGTAGGGTTCTGTTTAGAAAATCAAGGCTTACACTGGGTGGTGGTGGCACACACCTTGAATCCCAGTACTCGGGAGGCAGAGGTGGGTGGATCTCTGAGTTTTAGGCAAGCCTGGTTTACGGAGTGAGTTCTAGGACAGGCTCCAAAGCTACACAGAGAAATCCTGTCTCAAAAAACAAAGCACACACACACACACACACACACACACACACACACACACACACACGCACGCACGCACACACGCGCACACACACACGCACACACACACACATACACACACACACCAAGGCTCACCTGGTGTTGGGAGTGGTTCAGACCAGACTATGCCTTTGGCAGAAAGAGCCCCATGTTAAAATCCAGGTGCAGGGACAGGTGAGAAGGCTTAGCCAGTAAAGGCAAGACTGATGACCTGATCTCCATCCTGGGGACCCATAATAGAAGAAAACCATCTCCTTCCAACTGTCCTCTGATCTCCACACATGCAGACCACCCAACCACAAACAATAAAGAAATGTGTTCTAAAGAACAAAGTGAAGAACTCTATTAGGAATACCTACTGGTGTGTAGATTGTCTGAGTGAACTCATGAGACATTTGCTATATGCTGAAGAATGTCTTACCATAGGTAAGATTTGGCCCACCAGCTAAATGACCCCCACTACAAAAAATGATGCATGCTTCACCATAGACAGTATCCTACCCACAATTCTCTGGCCACCCAAGTTGTTCCTGAAAGTTAGGAAGATAAACAAGCCACTGGGCTGGTGGTGAAACATAGCTGAAGCCCTGGGCTCATCAGTTACCAGTACAGTAAAAACCAATCACAGATAGAGTCCGCTGATTTTTTTTTCAATCATTGTTTTTATTAATTGGCATTATAGGATAAAGTGCATAGTAAAGACAAAAAAAGGAAATGCATACTTACGAAAGGGGCTTTTGTGATCAATATTAGAAAGGACCTGAGATGGCTAAATTTGTTCTAAGGAACACTGGACAGAGGTGCAGATGCAGGCCTGGGGCCGGGGCCTGCAGAAGCTGCTGGCATGCTAACCCTGCCCAGGCAAAGGCTGCAAGGGAGGGTGCTGGGACGAAGACTCACAGAAGGTGCTGCTGACACTGAGTGTGCAGATGGCACCACCACCAAACCTCTCCTACAGAAGCCAAGAGACACATACCACCTCCGCTATTTGAGTGCCAGTTTCAGGAGGGTGCGGGGGCCACTCAGCCTATGCCTACTGTGGAAGCCCCACCCCCAGGGACCCCACGGGGGTGGAAACTATGTAACTGGGTCAAGGGGAGTTGAAGAGTCAGTCACAGACCTCCATCTCCAGAAGGGCAGGAGCCCAAGGAGTAGGGTGCCAGGATTCTTGTGCTCCTTGGGTAAGTCGTTCCTAAAGCTCTGGGCTGCTGTTATAACAATGGAAATTAGTCTGCAAGTTAAGGCTTGGCCATGAGAAGCAGCGCACCCTGGGAGCATGCAGAAGTGCTGACCATGCCAAGACCCAGTTACCCTAATAGTCCCAGGTGGAGGCCAGATGCTCCCAGGAGTCCCACTTGCTGCAGTAGAGGAGGTGAGAACTGGGCTCTGCTTAGGGCTGGAGGTAAAGTGCTTATTCTAGCGCAGGGGTTCATCTAGAATCACATGTGGGCAAGCCCTAAAAGTGGATCCTTAAACAAGTGCGAAGACTAAAGGATACTAGCAAACTGGTTCCTCTGCAGGGGAGCCAACCCTGGCTCTGAGGTTGCAGGGCAAAAGGCATTGGGGTGCCATCTTCTACATCATCCTGCGGATCTCCTCAAAGTTCATCAGGTTGTTGGCTGTGTCTGACCAGGCAGGGTGCTGGGCTCCATCCATCTCAGGGGCCAGCTGGTTGCTCCTCACCAGAGCATGATTTTCACCGCCAATCACCTCCTTGCACTCAGGACAGATGCCCCTCTGCATGGCTCCCCCACACTCAGTGATCACATAGATGTGGCCGTTGGGGCACTTGAACCAGTGGCCACGAGGAACACCCAAGGCCCTGACGATCTGCACCCGCTCTTCCTCTGAGATGCCCAGGCCAGAGCAGGGAAGTGTGCTTTTCAGAGCATCCATCTTTTTCTGCACAAGCTGTTCGTCTTCCGGGGTGAACTTACATGTTTTTTCCAGAATATTCCGGATGCTGGAGACCTCTTCTGCTATGCTGCCTTTCACCTTCTCCTCTGCCATCTTACAGCGCATCAGGAGGGTCACAAGATAAGTGAGCCTCTGGATTTCACTCTGGAGGTCACTCAATTCCTGGCTGCTAAAGCTCAGGCGCTTCCTGGCCAGCCACTCACAGACCTGTTCAAGGCGAGTCCTCACTCTCTGACGTTCTAAGTAATGCACCTTTTCCAGAGACCCCTCCAGGTTGGCCAAGTGGTCGTAGAAGCTGATGGAATTTTCCACAAGGCCCAGGTCCTTCACTGACAGGTTTTTCTGGGCCAGCTTCTCTTGGAGCATCAGGAATTGTTCAGGATACAGCTTGTGGAACAGAGTCTTGCTCTCCAGCAGGGCCTTAAGTTGTTCCTGGCTGGCTGCAATCTCCCCTGCAGAGCCCTGGATCTTTTCCTTGACAATTTCTATCTCTTCCAGCCGCTGTTTGATGCTTTTTCCATACCTCAGATTTTTGCGGATGGGTACCTGGCAGATGGGGCAGACCTTCAGTTTGATGGCGACGTCATCATCCTTCTGCTCATTCATGTAGCGGTCCAGGGCTTGCACCTCAAAGATGTGGTTGCAGTCTTCCAGTTGCACAAAGCGGGCATCGGGCTCATCCTCAAAGCCAAAAAAGATTTGGGTAACCTCATCCAGTTGGCAGACACGGCACTTCTTGGGACAAGGCTCCCCACACAGACCAATGCAAGGGTGGCCGCAAGCCAGCATCTTTGTACAAGGCACGTAGCATGGGGGGCGGTCGCAGGGCTCTGAGCAGAGTCTGGTGCACTGGTAGTGCTGACAGCGCCAGACGCAGGGCTCCACACAGGGGCTGCACAGCTCCCCACACTTCTTCTTGCACTGGCTATGGACACAGCGGTTCTGACATGTCCGCTGGCAGGGTGGGCACTCACCAATGCAGGGCTCCTGGCACTTGTGTGAGCAGATGAGCAGGCGCTTGCAGGGCTGCTGACAGCGCTCATGGAAGCGCCCTTCAAAGCAACTGTGGCAGGAGCCTGGGCAAGGGTGGCCACAGTCTAGGATGGTGTCACACTTGGTGGTGCACTTGACTGGCAGGCCGTATTTTATATTTTCCACATTGCCACACTTCACCTGTTGGCTGTGCCCACACTTAAGTTTCACAGTGACCTTTTCTGAACATAGCCGCACACAATCCTCACCACACAGGTGGCTGCATCTGTGACCACATCTTAGGACCCTGGGGCAAGGCTCCTGGCAGCAATAATCTGACTCTGGCATTGAACAAGGGACCATCTGTTTGTGACCACACCGAACAATGATTTTGGGCACTTTTACCTGACAAGACTGACACTCCTGGAAGCAAACAAGTGGGCACCGGTGCCCATCTGGGCAGATAACTTTCTGGCATGGCTTCATGCACTGGAATTCCTTGTGGGAGGAGTCGTATGGGTGGCAGGCACGTGTGCACACATGCCCGCAGGCCAAACGGAACTCACAGGGCAGGCTGCAGCCTCCTTCTGGCACTTTTTGGAAATCAGAAGCTTTGGATACAAGGGTGTGGGTGTCAGGGTGATTCTGGCAACAGAGGCGGAGGGATGGGCCTATTTGGTTGTTCTCTCGAAGGGTATGGATGATCTTGCTCCACAAGGGCACCTTGGCAAGCATCTGCATGTTCCCAATGCAGTACATCCCCTTCTTGGCCCGGGACAAGGCTACACAGATGCGGTTGGGGATCTGGAGAAAGCCCACCTTGCCCTCTTGGTTGCTCCGCACTAGTGAGAGGAGGATGATGTCATTCTCTTCCCCTTGGTACTTGTCCACCACATGGACCTTGATGCCAGCAAATGTCTTGGCAGGCATGAGTTTGCGCAAGCAGAAGAGCTGCCCAGTGTAGGTGGTGAGGATGGTGATCTGGGAGGGGCGGTACTCCTGGCACAGGAAGTACTGGCACAGCTCCACCACAAAATGTGCCTCGTGTTGGTTCTGATGGCTTTTGCCTTCTTGGATCTCCTGCTCAGGAAAGCAGTGCTCCACAAAGTAAAGGTTGGAGGAGACCCCCTGAGAAGCAAGGCGACATGTCAGAGATGTCCTTGTGGTGCCTCCCCTCCCTTCAGCACTGGGACTGAACTCAGGGCCTCACATGTGCTCTCAAGGACACTGACCGCTGGCCCTCAGAAGAGACTGCTTTCTGCGCTCTCTACCTCACAACCTTTACTTCTGAAGTCAGTCCCCATGGCATGAAGCTGGAGAATGAGTAAGCCTATCTTAGTTTTCCAAGTATCTGATCGCCTGCCATGGTGAAGGCAACAGGCAGCAGCGGTGATGAGGAAGGAGCTGATGCTCTGTGTGCTCATGTGCTGACTGCCGCATAGCTCAGCTGGGGACAGGCCGAACTGCCATTCTCACCACACAGAACACCTGCAGAGCGCTCTCTCTCTCTCTCTCTCTCTCTCTCTGTTTATTGAGACAGGGTTTGTCTGTGTAACAGCTCTGGCTGTCCTAAAACTAGCTCTGTAGACTAAGCTGGTCTTGAACTCAGAGATCTGCCTGAGTGCTGTAATTAAAGACGTGTACCACCACCGCCCAACTCAGATTCTATTTTTATTTTTATTTGTGTGTGGGTGTGAGGTGGGTGGGTGCATGCGTGTGTCCATATGTGGGTATGTAGACTGAGTGTGGATGCCCATGAAGACCAGAAGATGCAGAGGCCAAGAGATGATCAGTGTTGGATGCCTGGGGCTGGTGTTAGAGGCAGTTGTGAGGTCCCCGGTGTGGGTGCTGGGTCCTCTGGAAAAGCAGCACAGACTTTTTTTTTAGACAGAGTCTCCCTATTATGTAGCTCTTGCTGTCCTGGAACATAGAGCAGGCTGGCCTCCAAGTCACAGATCCGCCTGCCTCTGCCTCCCAAGTGCTGGGATTAAAGGCGGCGTGCGCCACCACACTGGCTTCAGGTCACACTCTTAAGCACCCGAGCCATCTCCAGCCCCTCTACTACTTTCCTTTCCAAGGAAAGGAAACTTCTAGGCTGCTGACACCATCAGAGATGACCAGGTAGGACAGACTGACCTTAATCTGCTCATACTTGAGAACAGAGGGATGGTTCTCCAGATCCTGGTAAATGTGGGGGGTCAAAAGGCGGGCGATTTCAGGACGCATGCGGTGCTGAAACAACAGATGCTGGGATCAGCAACAAGAGCAAGACAAAGGGCTGCATCCCTGGAGCTACAGCACCAGCAGGAAACCTGCAGAGGTGATACTGAGGAGCACTGGGAGAAAGCATGATACAAGCGGCTGGGTCCTGCAAAGCAGGGGACCTTGTAGTGGTTGAAACCGTATTTCTGATGGGCAATTTCAGGTAAGCCAGCTCTAATTGCTGGCACGTAGCACACACCAGAAACCTACATGTCTGTAGCAACACAAACCCAGTGGCTCACCTGGTGATTCAGACGGACGAAGGGGATGTTCACTTTTACCAGCCGCTCAAACAGGGACACCTCAAGGTTGAAGTTCTTGGCCAGATCATATACGTTAGCACTGGGACGTAGCTGGGGAGAGAAACAGTTGAGAATTTTCTGCAGGAAAACACTGATCACCCACAGCATGTGTCTGAAGCACAGTCTGTTGAAAGGCGGGCACGAGTCTCAGTGCTGGCAGGTCAAGGATTAATGGTGGCAAGGACTGGAAAGCCCAGGTGATATAATGAAGAGCCCAAGGGTGGACATTCTTTAGCTTGGCCTCTCAACAGTGACATCTGAGTTGACAACAGCATGGTGGAAGCTGCCAGTCATTTATCCATTTGAAAAGCAAACCATGAAAAGGGACAGGAAGGACAGTGAATGGGATCCCTGAGCAAACGAGGTGAGCCAGGGACACAGGACAACACCCACTCTTGATTTTGAGAAGGTCTTGCTATGTAGCAGCTTCTAGACTCAGATGTGGTTGTGCATGACCCTGTAATCCCACACTTGGAAACTGGGGGCAAGGGTCAGGAGTATAAAGGCATCCTCAGCTACAAATCGAATTCAAGGCTACACGAGACCATCTCAAAACCAAAGAAGCTTGATTTTTGACATCAAGAGCAGTGAAAAGCCCCTGGGGGGTGGGGGTTAAGAGTGACATGCTCTCATTTACAGGAATTTTGAGGTTTCGGCTCGTCTGAGGCAGGCGTATCAGTGTGTAGCACAAGCTTGTGGCCAAGCCTGGCTAATTTACTTTTTGCTGTTTTTTATTTTTAATTCACTTTGGCTCCTTTTCAGGGGACAGACCAGCAGGTAGCAAAAATGGAAGTAAAAGACTAAAGAACTTTCTATGCAATTGTCCATGCACAGGGCTGGAGAGATGGCTCTGTGGCTGGTTAGAGTACTGGCTGTTCTTGCAGAGGATCCAAATTCAATTCCCAGCACCCAGGCAGCAGTTCACAACTGACTGTAACTGCAATCTATGGGAATCTGTCACCCTCTTCTGGCTCCAGAGTCACTGCAGGTATGTGGTACGGTGACATACATGCAGGCAAGACACAAACATCCACCATATTACATAGTAAAAGAAAAAAGACACTGTTTAAATAATCTTTTTTAAAGGCATGATGAACTTGAACTAAGCAAGGTAGTACAGTTCTATAATCCCAGCAGCCTGAGGCAGGAGGATTACAAATTTGAGGCCAACCTAATCTGTATGGCTGGGGAGGGCAGAATGCCTGCCTAGCATGTGTGGCCCTGGATGCAATCTCTAGCAGTGCATTGTGGAGGAAAAGAACATGGGATTCAAGGAAGAGAGCAGGCACAAAAAGTCACCAATAAGCTTGAGGACTGTTGAACAGAGAGGCCAGAGTCCTCTGTCCTATTTTCCAGAGAACATCCCATCTTCTAAGAATTCTTGCTTTACCTGCTGGTGGTCCCCAATCAGAATGAGATGCTGGCAAGCTTTGCTTAGCGTGGCAATGGTGTGGGCCTCAAGAACCTCGGCAGCCTCTTCTACAATGACGATCCGAGGCTCTACTTGCTGAAGAATCTGGCGGTACTTGGCAGCACCTCAAATAAGGAAAGATGAGAGAGGCTCCTTTGAGCTGGGGCACAGAACCCAGAGGGCTACCTCTTTTGTATCTTTCCTGGGCTGACAGATAACTAAGCCCTCCTTCTCATCTGGGGCTGAAGTGGCCACCAAGCAAGAGGATGGGCACTGAGCGAGAAAATGAGTACTGAGCGAGAGGGTGGGCACTGAACAAGAGGGTGGGCAGTGAGCGAGAGGGTGGGCACTGAGCAAGAGGGTGGGCACTGAACGAGAGGGTGGGCAGTGAGCGAGAGGGTGGGCAGTGAGCGAGAGGGTGGGCACTGAGCGAGAGGGTGGGCAGTGAGCGAGAGGGTGGGCAGTGAGCGAGAGGGTGGGCATTGAACGAGAGGGTGGGCAGTGAGCGAGAGGGTGGGCAGTGAGCGAGAGGGTGCGCACTGAGTGGTCCTGAGCTTTATGCTTGTTGGTTATTTTGAGTTCTAAGCTCTACAGCAACACGTAGGAGAACATCACCAAGAGTCCCCAAGATAAGGGTGGTTTACACTCTCACTGTATTTTCCTTCATTTGATGGGATCTGAACACCACGGTGAACTTGGCTTGAAGAGGTAAAGCCTCCCACCTTCCTACCTGTGGTTGTCATGCCCACAACCTGGGCATCTTTAAGGATGTGCAGGTCTTCCTGGAGTCTCAGTTCAGCCATTCTGTCTGCTGATGTGCGGTACTGGTGTTCATAGCTGAGGATCCTCCGGCGAGTGTCAGCTTGGTACATCTGCAGCCACAGCCTGGAGAATGAAAACCAGGGAAAGGAAGCCTTTCTTTTCTAAGTGTTTTTTGAGGAAATGATGTGCCAGTTTCTGAAGTGAATCCTAAAGCCCTGCAGAGCTGACAGGCCAGGCAGGGAGAATGAGACTCAGAGTTATAGAAAACAAGAGTAAAATGGCTGGGTGGTGGTGGTGAACACCTTTAATCCCATCACTTGGGAGGCAGAGGCAGGCGATCTCTGTGAGTTCCAGGGCAGCCAGGGCTACACAGTGAAATTCTGTCTCAAAAAAAGAAAAAAGAAAAAGAAAAGAAAAAAGGAAAAAGAAAAAGAAAAAAAGGAAGCGACTAAAATGCCACATAAAAGATGTTCAGAGTCCTTGGGATAAGGAAGAAGCACAGGCACAGGGCACAGACAGCTCTGCTGTCAAAGCTTCCCAGTGGCTTTCTACTTTTCACCTGAAATGTATGAAGTCCTGCCCAATCTGACACATTCCCCATTCTAGAACAGAAAAGGAAGTCAGTGGGAAATGACACAGACTGGGCACCATACCCATACCTATAAAGTTGCCAGCGGGTGTTCAGGTCCAGTTGCCAGATGTCCTGGATGGCATTGGCCTCAGCCTCAGTCATGGTGTTCAGTTTGCGAAGCTCAGCCTTCACTTTTCTCTTCATTTTCTTTTTCTGGGTACGCTGGGTCTGTAGACATCAATACCAGGCCAGAGACTGAGCAGAGGCCCCAGCACAGAAGCGAAGGAGTTACCACCCCAGCGGACATTGTCTCATTCTCTCAACAGCTACTCCATCATGAGAAGCTGAACAGAGGCTCTAGAACCTGCCTGGGTCCCAAGCCTATCTTGTCTTTTATCAGGCAGTGTGACCTAGGTGCTGGCTGTCAGCTTGGCAACATGAGGAACCCCTGGAAGGACTTCTACTGGCCAGCAGTGGTTGTCATTGGCCATCTTTACTTATTTTTCACCTTTTAATATCACACACAAAGTCTTATATACCATCACAACATTTTCTTTTTTTTTTTTTTTTTTTTTGTTTTTTGAGACAGGGTTCTCTGTGGCTTTGGAGCCTGTCCTGGAACTAGCTCTTGTAGACCAGGCTGGCCTTGAACTCACAGAGATTCACCTGCCTCTGCCTCCCAAGTGCTGGGATTAAAGGCATGCACCACCACCGCCCGGCAATCACAACATTTTCTAACACGTGGGTTTGTGCCATGCCTCCATCCTTGCCTTCCCCTGCTTCTCCTGCTTGAGTTCGCCTTGACCTCCACCTGTTTCTCTTTCTAAAGTGGGTGTGTGTCATCAAAGCAGAGGGGACTGGGCCCTCGGTGAGTGCTGCCTAAGAGCAGGTGTTTAGTACTTGGCCTGCCATAGGCCAACTACAATGGCCCACAGCACTCCCGGGCCAGGCGGTGGTGGCGCACACCTTTAATCCCAGCATTCGGGAGGCAGAGACAGGTGGATCTCTGTGAGTTCGAGGCCAGCCTGGTCTACAAGAGCTAGTTCCAGGACAGGCCCCAAAGCTACAGAGAAACCCTGTCTCGAAAAACCAAAAAAAAAAAAAAAAAAGAAAAAAGAAAAAAGAGAGAGAGAAAGCACTCCCTTCTGGATCTGTCACTGAATGAGGTTACAAGATTTTAGGAAGACTGGTGTGTGAAGCAGACGTCACTACACTAAAGTCTCCACCCCCAAGTGACACAACAGAGAAAAGCATAATACACAGTTCTGAGAACTGGGCTCATGTCTCTGCCCCACGCAATGCTGTTGACCGAAACCAGTAAGGCACAGAGAGAGCATCAGGTGAAAACTACCGCATCCAAATTGTCCTTCAGAGACCTTCATTCTCAGTAAAGGGTTCAAATCGGTATTTGGAGTAGCACAGAGTAAATGCATGACAGCAGCTGAGTAACACTAGCGCGAGACTCGCACTCACACCACTCTGCCTCTGAGCTAAGGGCCAGACCCTAGGCTTACTGAGGACGACGCCTGCGTTCCTGTCTTCCTTCCATCCTCTGCATCTGCACTGGCTGCTCATAAACAATAGAATGAAGCACTGGCACTATGTGGTGTGATGTCATGCACCACATTCTCCTGAAAACTGCAGGGTAGCACCCTGGCACCTATTTCTTCTCTAAGTTGCTAGTTCTTGCGGGTCCCCTCTGACCCCTCTGACCATAGCGTTTCTGTCCCCAGCTGTGAGGATGACCTGAAGCCACAGTACTCACAGGAGTGGTCGAGCCCTATGGTGTCTGCTTCAGCAGAACCTAACTCAAGCCTGCTTGGTAAACCTGAATCCTCTTCCCCATTCTGGGCCTTAGGGAAGTAAGTGAGCTTACCTCCCACTCTTCTGCAGCTTGCTCCTGTCCAGCCGTAGTTCCAGGCCCATACTGGTCTAGCCTCATGGCCAAAAGGATTTTAGCCAACTCCTGGTCTGCCCCATTCTCTTCCTTCTTTCTTCGCCGAGGTCTCACCACCTCTTCCTCTTCAATCACTCGGTCTGCTTGAATCAGGTCGGCTTCCTCTGCGATGTCGATCAGGGAACCCTCCTCTTCCCCTTCCTCCTCCTCTTCCCCTTCTGCCTGGGCTAAGAGAGGAAGCAGGAGGAACAAGGACACCTATAAGAGCTCACACACAAGACAGTTTCATGGCCACAGCAGGGAAGGGAAGTGAGAGGAATGTCAGGGACAGAGACCTAACATTTTTTGTATGTTTGTTTTGTTATACTTTATGATGGTTTAATAATCAGATTTTAAAAAAGGCTTTTTTTTTTTCTTTTTGGAGACAGAGTCTCATTGTGTAATCCTGGAACGCTATATGAAAACCAGGCTGGCCTTGAGCTGTAAGAGATCTGCCTGCCTCTGGCCTCAAACTCACAGAGATTCACCTGCCTCTGCCTCCTGAATGCTGGGACTAAAGGCAAGTGCCACCACTGCCTGGCCAAAACTGTTTTTTAAGAAAGGTTTTACTCTATCAAATATACAAATGAGGGTAAGGAAAAATAAAATGTAAATGTGAAAATTACTTATTTTTAATGTGTATGAGTTTTTGCCTGCATGTATGTCTGTGCACCACAAGTGTGTCTGATGTTGGTGTTGGATGCTCGAGGGCTAGACGTTTGTGAGCTGCCATGTAGGTGCTGGGAACTAAACCCATGATCTTAACTGCTGAGCCCTTTCTCCAGCTTCTCACTCTGCACAGTTTTTGTTTCTTCTCTGAGTCAGTCTTGCCATATAGCCTAGACTGGCCTCTGACTTCTGGGATTATAATTGTACACAACCATATGTTAAGTTCTCTGTTTTTTTACATTGACTTTTATTATTATCAGTGTGTGTATATGTGTGTTGAGAAAAATTCTCACCTAGATCAAGCTGGTCTTGAAGTTGTTATACAGTTGGGTTTTTTGAGACAGGGTTTCTCAATAGTCCTGCCTGTCCTAGAACTCACTATGTAGACCAAGCTGGTTTTGACTCACAAAGATCTGCTCTGCCTACCTAGAGTTGGGATTAAAGGCATGTGTCACCATGCCTGGCTTGAAGTTGTTATATAGTTAAGGATGGTCTTGATCTTCTAACCCTCTTGCTTCTACTTCCTGAATCCTGGGATTACAGGCATGTGCCACCATGCCCAGTTTCAGGGGTGCAGAGGATAGAACCTACAGCTTTGTGCATGAAGGCCAGCAATCTGCTGAGCTCTAACTCCCCAGGTTCTAACAAGCACTTCCATGTGCGCACTGAACAACAGTGCTCTAACTGCCCAGGTTCTAACAAGCACTTCCATGTGTGCACTGAACAGCAGTGCTCTCTCATTTGCAGTTTGTTCAGTGTGCGTCTCACTCTCCTGTACTCTTTTGCTGACTGACTCAGCCTTGTTAAGCATGGGCACCGCATTGAGTCATGTGGTTCTGGCTTTCACCACACTCCAGCTGAAGGTACGTTGGGTCACATGAACTTCTTACCTGTGCTCTCAGGTCCTGCTGGAGGAGCACTATGAGTGAAAGAACCCACACCAAGTCCCAGCCATTCAAGCATCATGGAATGCTTCGAGGGCTGGACACAGACCCAGTCAGGATCCTGTGAAGGAAGAATTGTCGGTCGTGAGACTTCTATGACAACTGGTATGAAGACAGTGTCTTCCCAGGGAAGTTAGAATTCTTTCCTCTGGGCAGTGGTGGAGCGCACACCTTTAATCCCAGCCTGGTCTACAGAGTGAGTTCCAGGACAGCCAGGGCTACACAGAGGGACCCCGTCTCAGGAGAAACAAACAAACAAACAAAAAAACCAAAAAGTTTCCTGGGGGCAAATCTCAAGAGCAGGTTCTTTCTTAATCTGTATGAAGTTCTGGGTTCTAACCCAAGTACAGAAAATCTAAACCCAAACCTTAAGGTTCAGAGGCTATTAGGTTGCTGATACCTATCTGTGATTTTAGCACTTGGGAGACGGATGTAAAGGGATCAGAGGGCTAAAGGCCAGCCTCAGCTATATAGTGAGTTAGAGACCAGTATGGGCTACTTGTGCCCTCACCTTAAGATAGATAGATAGATAGATAGGTAAATAAATAAATAAATGAATAAATAAATAAAATGGGGAGGCTACAAAACTGGAACATTTAATACCATTTACACAAAATGTTAAAATCCAAATATCTAGTCTGTCCTAACAAAGTCAAGAGAACCCTAGCAACAAGAAGCCTTTGTACCAAACGGCAGTGGGCAGCTGGAGCTGTGCTGTACCTTTCAGATGGTCACAGGCTTCTCTGTCCCACTGTTTCCCACCAGCCCAGTGAGACATGGCCAGCTACCTTACAGAGATGGTCTTCGTGACTCCTAGCAGGGCCCTCTGAAGGCTGGCAGTGTAATTGCTTACTTGGGATCACACTGGCACAAACGCCACAGTATATGTCCTACACCTGTCAACTCCCCAGTCCTTGAAATGAAAGGTTATGGTTTTCTTCCATGTGACACTTATAACTGGGCACAATGTCATAAGCCTATAATTCTAGCATCTAGGAGATGAGGGCAGGAGGTTCAGGAGTTCCAGGTTATCATGACTGTGGATTACATAATGAATGCAAAGACACCCTGAGATATAAGAGACTGTCTCAAAAACAAGCTGGAGAGACAGCTCAGCAGTGAAGAGCACTGGTAGATTTTCCTGGGGCCTGAGTTCAATTTCCAGCCAGCACCTACATGGTGTTCACAACTGTTTCTAACTTCAGATATAGGGCATAGTGCTTTCTTCTGGTCTCTGTGGGCACCAAGCATAAAAGTGGTGCATAGACATACATGCAGGCAAAACACCCATCCATGCACATAAAAATAAAATTAAACAAAAACAAAGCACACCTTTATTCACAGAACTTGAGAGGCAGAGGCAGCTGGATCTCTTAAGAGTTTGAGATCAGCCGGGCAGTGGTGGCGCATGCCTTTAATCCCAGCATTCGGGAGGCAGAGACAGGCGGATCTCTGTGAGTTTGAGAGGCCAACTTGGTCTACAAGAGCTAGTTCCAGGACAGGCTCTAAAGCCACAAAGAAACCCTGTCTCAACCCCCCCCCCCAAAAAAAGAGTCGGAGATCAGCCTGGTCTAGATAGTGAGACCCTATCTCAAACAAAAAAATTAAAAAAAAAAAAAACACCTGGGCAGTGGCGGCACACGCCTTTAATCCCACCACTCGGGAGGCAGAGACAGGCATATCTCAGTGAGTTCGAGGCCAGCCTAGTCTACAAAGTGAGTTCCAGGACAGCCAGAACTGTTACACAGAGAAACACTGTCTCAAAAAAAAAAAAAAAGTAAAAATAATAAAAAAACAAAGAGTTCTAAACAGAAACTCCAGAAACACTTGAGTTCTGAGGGTTAGAGATATTAACTTGTTTGTCCATACAGTAATCCTCTAACAATGAAGTTGATCAGTAAAAAATTTCCATTTTTGTTGTTTTTGGAGACAGCATTTCAAGGTGTATCCTTAGAACTCACTTTGTTACTCCAGGCTGTTCTGGAGCCTGCAGCGATCTTCTTGTCTCTGCTGCTGGGAGCTAGGCATGTGCTACTGTATCTACTGAAATTGCCACATTTCTCTAAGCCAAATTTAGAAGTGCTAGCAGCTTCACAGTGTTCAACTTAATGCTACTGTTTTTAGTGTGTGTGTGCACATGTGCACTGGGGACCACTTGCAGGACCCTGCTCTTTTGTTAGTTAAGTACTCTTTTACTAAGCAAACCTCCAAACTCCAATGTTAGCCTCATCTTGTAGCAGAATAACTAGGCATATAAAATCAAGTAACTTGTCCAAAGCAAAGCCATCCAGGTTCAAACCCAGCAGGTGTACTACAGAGCCTGGGTCCTGACAAGGGCCCTCAATGGCTTCTCATCACAAGAGGAAACTCTTCACTAGCAGCATCAGACCTACAGACAAATAAGGCTCTGATCCATGCCTTCTGCTGGAGTTGCCTCCATGTGCTGAGCATCCTCCGGGCAGCCCTACCTGCACAGGTCCATTCATGAGGCTGTCCCAGTGCTGGGGAGAGATGTACTTCTCCAGGTACTGCTCCCGAACGACACCATGCATAGTGCATTCCAGGGTCTTGGCCCCTTCAAGAAGTTCTTGCTCTGATTCCTTCATCTCTGTCACAATCTGCCAAGAACAGAAAGAAATACGATGAAGAAACATTCTCTCCCAATGCTAGCCTCTTCCCTGAGAGAAAATAAAGAGAAGAAAGGAAAAGCAAGAATAAATAAGAAGCTGGGTGGTGGTGGTGCAAACCTTTAAGCCCAGCACTCGGGAGGCAAAGGCAGGAGGATCTCTGTGAGTTCGAGGCCAGCTTGATCTACAGAGCGAATTACAGGACAGGCTCCAAAGCTACAGAGAAACCCTGTCTTGTAAAATCAAAAATAAATAAAGAATGAATGAGTAATAAACACACCGGTGAGTCAGCAAACCAGTTTCTCAAGTACGTCATGCGTTCTTGAAACCCACGGCCGAGCAAAGGACGAGCAAAGGAGGACCCAGTGAAAACAGCCCCAAGGTGCTCTGGGTCAGACTTCACGCCTCACAGCCTCTTTTCCTCTTTGATAATAAGACCTGGGTTTTTTTTTTTCTCCACTTGTTTAAGACACAGGTTCTTGCTACATTGCCCAGGCTGGTCACAAACTTCTGGTTTAACCAATTCCTCCTGCCTCAATTATTTCCCTAATAGCTGAGAATAAAGGTCTGTGCCACTGTACCTAGTTATGATTTTGATTGGGCACCCTACTCAGATAAAAAGACATGCACACCTTTAATCCCTGCATCTGGCAGGCAGAGGCAGGCAGATCTCTGCGTTTTGTGGCCAGCATGGTCTACAGAATGAGTTCTAGGACATCCAGGACTACACAGAGAAGACCTGTCTTAAAAACAAAGATACTTCACAGTAGGCTGTGTTGTAGATAATTTGGGGGTAGCAGATGGAAGGTAGGGGCAAGAGAGGAATTTTTTCACCCTTTGACTTGGGCACCAAAAGATTAGCAGAATGAAATGCTAGAAGGAAGATGGTCCTTCAGAGGGCTGAGAACTTTGCCAGAAAACAGTTGCTGTGTTAGGTGGGTCATTTAGCCCCTCAGCTATTCCAGTGCCGGGACTTACGCTCATGTAGGCCCTTCGCAGGTGCATGGGGAGGTTGCGGCGGAATTCCCGCTTGTTCCTCAGCTCCCTCAGGGTGAACTGCTTCAGGATTTCACTGTTGCTCCTTCCACCCACTCGCACAATGCTGGTCTTCTGACACCTATAAATGCCTGTGAAGCAACATGCAGTATTCCAGGGCTGAGAAGAGCAAGATGCTGCTTTGCCCAGATGAGAGTTGTGTGTTCTAGGATCTTATCTCAATTGGTCCCTTAGGGAGCAAACCTGTGCTTACAGGATGTTCACCCCACTTTGTGTGAGGAGGCTACAAATAAAATGTGGGCTGCCAAGCAGAAAAGTGTAGTACTTAAGAGCAAGATGACGGCCTGGCAGTGGTGGTGCACACCTTTAATCCCAGCACTAGAGAGGCAGAGGCAGGTGGATCTCTGAGTTCATGGTCAGCCTGGTCTACAGAGAGAGCTGCAGGCAGCCAGGGCTACACAGAGAAACTCTGTCTCAAACAAACAACAACAACAAAAGTGTAAGGCCATGGACCTAAGACAAATGGAGAGAGAGCGCTCCGGCTTTAAGACTTAATGCTGCAGAGCACAAGCGGATAGTCAGGCACTGAACTGGTGGCTGCTCTGTGTAAGAACTAGAGACAGTAGCAATGTCCCTGTGTGGCTACAGTCTGAATAAGTAAGAGCCCTAGCACAGCAGCAGAAGCAAACGGCCAAGACTTGGGGCTTATTCCACACATGGAATGGCTGCTTATGTGATGCAGACTCAGCTTTTGATTTGCTTTCCACTGGCTCATTAAACCACTGATTCTAACACCCAGAGCTCTACTACTGAAGGACCTGCTGCTGGAACACAGAGGATCTGAGCTGGCTGATAGGCCGAGTCTACCAGGGCTTACATTGGTGGAAAAAGCACAGAGAAATACAGAGCAAGGTATTTCAAAAGGAAGAATGCATACCTATTTATTCATTGGAGCAAACAGCACTAAAAAGATTTATTTTATCTTTATTTCGTCCATGGAGGACAAAAGAGGGTATCTGATCCCCTGGAGTTGGTGCCACAGGTAGACTGAAAGGTTTCATTGTGGGTGCTGGGCACTGAAGTCGTGTCCTCTGGAAGAGCACTCAGCCGTCCCTCCAGCTCCTAATGAGTATTTTTTTGAGTGATTCACACGTTGTGTAAATACAGTAAGACTCTTTCTAGCCCTTAATGTTTATAGTCCATAGCACAGACCCTAAAAAAAAAATTACTGGGCTGCAGAGATGGCTCATCAGTAAGTGTCATTAGCTGCTCTTCTAGAGGACCTGGGTTTGATTTCCAGCACCAACACAGCAGCTCACAACCGTTGTAACTCCAGTTTCAGGGCACTGGATTTCCCTTTAGTGTCTGATAGCACTAGGTATTCATGTGCTATCAGAGACATACCTGCAGGCAAGCGCCCAAACACATGAAACAAAAATAAATTAATCTTCAAAAAATCAAAACCGCCAGGTGGTAGTGGCGCACGCCTTTAATCCCAGCACTTGGGAGGCAGAGGCAGGCCGATCTCTGTGAGTTTGAGACCAGCCTGGTCTACAAGAGCTAGTTCAGGAACAGGCTCCAAAAGCTACAGAGAAACCCTCTGTCTCGAAAAACAAAAAAACAAAAATCAAAATTAAGGGCTGGAGATATGGCTCAGTGGTTAAGAGCACTGGCTGCTCTTCAAGAGGTCCTGAATTCAATTCCCAGCACTGACATGGTGTCTCACAGCCATCTTAATGGGACCTGATGCACTCTTCTGGCCTGCAGTTATACATGCAGACCACTTATACATAAAATATAAATAAACAAATTTTTAAAAAATCAAAATAAAAAAATACAAAAAGAACAGAGAAAAGGGACATAACCTAGGGGCAATGGGGCAAGTGTACTTGAGACATGAGTTGGTACAACCTGGGTTGAATGCACTCAAGCTGAGTGGGGAGGGCATAAGGGGATAGCTAAGGGAGAAGAATTCAAGGACCGAAGGTGACTGAGGCCCCTGGGGTTGGGAAGCAGAAAGAAAGGCAGAGAGCTCACGGCCCAGCGTAGGGAAGATCAGTCAGCCTTGTGTCTTAGGGGAACTACTAGACAAAGGCAAGAAAGCCACTGAGGTTACTGACATGTCGTGTGCGCATGTGCCTGCCTGCCTATCTGTGCATGTGTGGTGCTGAGGATGGAGCCCAGGGTCTTGTGATGCACCAGGAAGTGCTCCTCCACCTGGCTGTATCTCCAACCCCAGTAGAAAACAACTTTGCCTGGAGACATTTATTACCTTCTAGAAACTGATCCAAAGCATGATTCGTATAACATACGACCAAGATGGGGAACTTCTGGGCACTAATTTGCCAAACAGACTCGTTGCTCAAAAGGGCCTGAACAATTTTTAGACCCACGTAAGTTTTGCCTAGAAAAGAAGGAAAAGACAAGTTATAAAATGAACATTTTTTTCAGTTTAATATTTTTATTAACTTAAAAGGTGAACAATTGTATATTTCAAATCTTGTTAAACATATTCATCTGAAATTTGCTTACATGGAGAAAAGACAGACAGAATCTCAAATAACATTCAAAACATTCTCATTAGCCAGATATGTTGGCACAGACATGTAATCCCAACTCTTGAAACATAGAGGCAGGAGGATTGCTGTGAACTCAAGGTCAACCTGGACTTCATAGTGAGACTCTTATAAAACAAAGAATTATTCCTCCTCCTTCCATGAGAATGCACTGGAAGACAAAAAGATTTTACAATGCATAAAAGCTAGCTGAGCCGGGCGGTGGTGGCACATGCCTTTAATCCTAGCACTCAGGAGGCAGAGGCAGGTGGATCTCTGGGAGTTCAAGGCCAGCCTGGTCTATAGAACGAGTTCCAGGGCAGGCTCCAAAGCTACAGAGAAACCCTGTCCTGAAAAACAAAACAAAACAATCAGCTATATGAAAAAAAATCTTTCTTTCTCTTTCTCTCTCTCTTTCTTGTTTCTTGAGACAGGATTTCTCTGTGGAACCGCCATGGCTGTCCTGGAATTCACAGAGATCCGCCTGCCTCTTTCCTTCTTTTTTTTTTTTTGAGACAGGCCTCTTGTAGCCCAGTGTAACCTGAAATTTACCACGCAGCAGATGACCTTGAACTCCTGATCCTTCTGCCCCTACTTTTCTAGAGCTAGGATTATAGATGCGAACCACTGCTTGATTATTTGGTGCTGGCTTCGTGCATGCCAGCCATACATGCAACCTGCCTAAATTACATGCCCAGCCTATATAAAAAATTCTGGTATCTTTCACTTTTAACTCTGATAATGAAGACAGAAGGCATGAGTGGTCATATCTCAGTTAAATAACAATACTCCAAGAAGCCTTGATTTGTTTCCATAGTTACTCCAGACCATGCCTTCCCCCTTCCACATTCCTCTCCTCACAGGAGTCTGGGTGCACACTTCACTGACTTACAGGATGGGGACTCTACAAACAACAACTGCTATCTCATCGTCCTGCCTTAGCCCCCGTCATCACAGGATGCCAGTCTCAAAATTTAGACCCTGTAAAAGGACTAATAAATTACTTAGAATAAATTATTCATTTATGTAGGGGCAGTGTCTATGCTGCCCAGGCTGATCTGCACTTCCTGAGCCCAAGTGATCCTCCTATCTTCCAAGTAGCTGAACTACATTAGGTATACACTTGCTTATAAAATATTTTTAAAAATCCATTTGTTGTTGTTTTGAGGCACCATGTCACATGGCCCATGCTGGCCTTGAACTCTTGTTCCTCCTTAGGCCACCTTCCAAACAGTAGGTCACGGCAATGGCTCAATTTTTTTCCCCCATCTCAAGACAGGGTTTCTCTGTGTAGCCCTGGCTGTCCTGGAACTTACTCTGTAGACCAGGCTGGCCTCAAACTCAGAAATCTGCATACCTCTGCCTCATAAGTGCTGGGAGTTAATTTAAAAAAAAAAAAAAATCTCAGGGCTGGAGAAATGGCTCTGTGGTTAAGAGCAACTGGCTGTTCTTCCAGAGGACCTGAGTTCAATTCCCAGCACCCACATGGCAGCTCACAGCTGTCTGTAACTCCAGTTCCAGATCTGCCATCATCACACATGCATGCAGGCAAAACACCAATACGTATAGAATAAAAACAGCTTTAAAAAAAATCTTTAAAAACATTTTTAAAAATACATTGAGATGGTTTGAAATGTAAGCATCACAGATGAGTCTGCTGGAGAGTCTTGGAGCCACATGGTCTTACTGGAGTAATCCATGTTAGGATTCCTGTGTCCCCAAGCCCACAGAGACAGTGCTCCTTTCCAGGGGCCTCCTTTCTTCCTTCCTTCCTTCCTTCCTTCCTTCCTTCCTTCCTTCCTTCCTTCCTTTTCTTTCTTCATTTTTACCTTTCCTCCTTCCTTCTCCTCTTCCTTCCTTCCAAGATTTATTTATATATGTATATGAGTTGTCTGTCTTCCTGTACATCTACACAACAGAAGAGAGCATCAGATCCCATTACAGATGGCTCTGAGCCACCATGTGGGTACCAGAAATAAGCTCAGGTCCTCTGGACCTGTGCTCTTAA
Source organism: Ondatra zibethicus (assembly GCA_004026605.1). NCBI lineage: Eukaryota > Metazoa > Chordata > Mammalia > Rodentia > Cricetidae > Ondatra > Ondatra zibethicus. The sequence continues at coordinate 42,647 of PVIU01002971.1, forward strand.
CCATTGAGCCATCTCTCCAGTCCCTCTTTTACTTTTTTTTTAAACATACAAATAACAGCAAACTCTTTTCAGTGTTTATTTGCTTTTTCCATTAATGTACGTTGGAGATAGTTCCCTGTTGGTACACAGAGACACAGTCCACCTGCCTTTCAACAATTTTCAGCCAGCTCCCCCTTTTCTTTCTTTCTTTTTTTATTTTTTGGTTTTTTTTTTTTTGAGTTATGATTTCTCTGTAGCTTTGGAGCCTGTCCTGGAACTAGCTCTTGTAGACCAGGCTGGCCTTGAACTCACAGAGATCCGCCTGCTACTGCTGGGATTAAAGGCTTCTTTTCTCTTTTTAAAGACAAGGTCTCAAGTATCCTTGGCTAATGTCAAGTTTATTATGTGGCTGAGGCTGGCTCTGAACTCCTGATTTTCCTGTCACTGGGCCCTGAGTACAGAGATCAGAGGAGTGTGCTGTCAACCCAGGCACCCATTGACTGATGACATTCATATTGTTCCCTATCTTATCTGACAGGATCTCATCAATATATCCTTGGCTGGCTTGGAACTTGCTATGTAGAACAGGCTGACCTCAAACTTAGAGATCCATCTGCTCCTGCCCTTACTGGAAAAACAGATTTATGTCACTATGCTTGGCTCTTATGTGGCAAATTCTTTTTTTTTTATTTTATGTGCATTGATGTTTTGCCTGTATGTGTGTCTGTATGAGGGTGTCAGATCCCCTGGAACTGGAGTTACAGATATGTGTGAGATGCCATGTGGGTGCTGGGAATCAAACCAGGCTCCTCTGAAAGAGCAGTCAGTGCTCTTAAACACTAAGCTATCTTTTCAGCTCCTGTGGAAAACACCTTACATATGCTTTTTGTAGACTATGGTATACTTGGGTCTGTGATGAGGGAAAAATGCAAATATTTCATTATTAGAATCAATAAAATCATTAGCAATTGGCCATAAATTAAGTCCAAATTTCTACACTGTGTCAGGCTAAAGTAGCCAATGTCCTCAAAAACTTCAAGCTGACTGAGGGAACGACAGGAAAATCATGATTTCAACATGGCACAGGGAGCAACTGATTCTTCCTTTTGTTTTCTTCAAATATTACATAGAGTCCTTTAGCAGACATCAGACCATGAGCTGCAATGTCAAGGGGAAGAAACAGGACTCCTACCTTCCTGGGCTGTCCACACTAATGGAGGAAAAAGATGACAGTCACACAAACCACTGTAAAATCGTGAGTGTGGCAAAGAAGAAATTTGAAACCAGAAAAACATGTTAGTTTCTAAACTCACTGAGGCTGGGTAGCCTTCTTCGGAAGGACAGGTAAAGAAAACAGGGTGCCTACACGGGCAGGCTGCGCAGTCTTATCAGTGAATGAAGGCCAAGGTCTTCTTCCAGCAGGACAGCTTAGATAAGTGGACAGCAGAGACGTGAGGCAGAAAATGACTGGAAGTAGGTAATGGTGTTGTTGCTGGGGAGGGCAGACAAGGTTAAGTCCTGGCTGCCTCTGCAGGCCTGTGACGGACAGGGAGACTTGGGAGAAGGGAGAATCTTGGAAATTCAGCATTTACTAACACTTCCCTTCATGCTTCCTCCCTCTTACACATGCTGGAATTTTTCACTGACACTCAGAGTCAGGCCTCTGTGTGTCTGTGGCTAGTGCGTAAGTTCTCTGGGTCTGAAATGATTACTAAAGTACTCTCATTCAAGTGACGGTGGGAGAAAACACTGCTTGCAACACGTGGGTTCACAGTGCCCAAGTCACCGGGGAAGAGTACCAGAGACGACAGAGAAGGAACATGAGGAGTCCAATATGTGCAGATGCAAACAGCTGGGAAATTAAAGACAGGATATTTGATAATTTTTGTTTTGTTTTGTTGTTTTTGAGACAGGGTTTCTCTGTATAACAGCCCTGGTTGTTCTGGAACTCGCTCTGTAGACCAGGCGGGCTCTTTTTTGTTTTTAAGACAGTATCTTGCTCTATAGTCTAAGTTGGATGAGAATTTACCGCATAGCGAGGCTCACCTCAAGTTCTAGGCAACTCTTGCCTTCTCAGTGCTGAGGTTTACAGATGTTAGTCACTACTTCTGTCATGGTTTTAATCACTTCTCTTCCCCCACACCCTTTTTTAAGACAGGGTTTCAGGCCAAGAGGTGGTGGCGCACGCCTTTAATCCCAGCACTCAGGAGGCAGAGGCAGGCGGATCTCTGATTTTGGGGACAGCCTGGTCTACAGAGCGAGTTTCAGAAAGGCTCCAAAGCTATAGAGAAACCCTGTCTGAAAAAAAACAAAATAAAAAACAAACAAAAAGACAGGGCCTCACTGTATACAGCCCTGGCTGGCCTTGAACTCACAGAGTCACCTGCCTTTGCTTTCCAAGTGCTAGGATTAAAGGCATGTGCCACCTTGCCTAGCTTTTCCTAAAAATTTTAAATTCATTTTTAAAGATTTATTTTTAATTATGTGTGTCTGTGTAGAGACATTATATGAATGTGCAGTTGATCTCAGAGGCCAAAAGAAGGCATTGGATCTTCTGGAACTGGAGTTATAGGCCAGCCTGGTCTATATTGTGAATTCCAAGACAATCAAGGCAATATAGTGAGTTCCTATCTTAAACAACAAAAACCAAAGCAACAACAACAACAAAAAATTAAATTACAAATGGCTATTTTTCTTGATACAACAATAGCTGTCTCTTCTGGACACACAGAGTGGGACCAACAGTCTATGAGAACTGTGCTGGAGTCTCCACAAACAGCTCATACAGTAATGGGAAACATCTCTGTGACAACATGAACAGAGCTGACTACAGGACAGTGTTACGGCAGGAAAGCTGAACCCAAGTGTAAGTCTGTGTGAAGACTCATATATCTGGAAGGATACACAGGAAAACTGTTTATGTCATTTGCTTAAGGAAGAGACTTGGGTGGTGGGAGCCAGGGACTTTTAAAAATATGAGCTGCTATTTCTTAAAAGGTAACACTAAAATTAATGAGCCAGAAAACTTAACATCTCAAACGAACAAAACCTGGTACCATATAGCTTGTCCTGAAAAGACTGACAGCACCCAGAGTCCACACTGGAGAGGAGGAGACCACAGACGAGCACATGTCTCCCTCACAGCAGCATATTCTTATTAGAAAGAGAGAGCTCTCTGCTGGGCCGTTACTTCCAGCACTAAGGAGGCAGAGGCAGGCGGACCTCTGTGTTTGAGGCCAGCCTGGTCTACAGCGTGAGTTCCAGAACAGCCAGGGCTGCACAGAGAAATGTTATCTTGAAAAGCCAAAAAAGAAAGAGAGAGAGAGAAAGCTTTCTATTCTGCTTCATGAATTTTCGGTTTTGGGGGACAGAGATGGAGCTCCAGCTGGCCTTGAACCTTGTGGTGACAGGAAAGCCATAAAGTCCTGACCGCCTGTGGAGGCCCACAGAAGCAGATCCAGATCCGTTTCCACCTTGAACTAAAGGTCAGATAGTTCAGATCTACTCTTGCAACTTTGAGGTTACCTGACAAGGTGTTTCACCTAAGGTGTAGCTACAGAATTTCTTACATTGATACGGTGTGGTTACTTAATGTTTTGGGTATTGAGGTGGTAATTACATTTATTTGTTCTTTGTATCACGGTAAAGAAGTCCTTTACCTTCCTCCCCTTTTGGATTGGGGTATATAAGGACAGATTATTCACTGGATGCCCTCCCAATTCTATCTCTTGTCTCTTGTCTATTTCTTTCCTCAATCCACACTCTCCTGCTCTGGAACGTACAGACCCGTGGGGCTGGACCCAACAGATGTCGCCTCAACATGGGACAGATCCAACAGTCCTCTTGCTTTTACCTCAAGCAGAATGCTGGGATTGCCAGGCCCACTTCATGAGTTGTTTTTTAAACAGTCCTGGCTGTCCGGGAACTCACTATGCAGACTAGATTAACAGAGATTGAACTCATAGAGAGCCACCTGTCTCTGCCTCCTGAGTGTTGGGATTAAAGTTGTGAGCTACCACACTTGGCCTCATTTTTTTAAAAAATCATGAATTGCCTTTTCTTCATTACTACTTTAAAGACCTGTTTCTGCTTCCTTGGCTAGTTCTGCACATGTTTTTGGGAAGTTCTTTTAGCGGTCTTTGCATATCCATTAGCATAAATATCCTCAAACAATATTACATATAAGTCAACGTATACAAGCACAGTCTTATGTTTGTTGTTAAATAAAAAATGTATACGTAAACTCAGAAATACAGATACAGGTCAAACGCATGGCTAACCACAGCTACTACCCCAGAGCAGGATAGGAGTGCATGTGGGGGTCATGTTGAGTGCAGCAGAGAGGAGCCAGGACTCTGCACGTAAGCTACCCAAGTTCAAGTTCCAGTCCCAGGTCCGCTCACCTGTGTGAGCTTCAAAACACCCCACAGCTCTTAAGAGGTAGTTTTACTTAGTTTTTCCACTGCAAGTTGATTTTATTTACCCAGTAGGGCTGCTATGACGATATGATGAACTAACATACGTAAAAAGCACATCATGGTATAATATATTCACTACTACTTAATTTAAAACAGCATAAAGCCAACAAACCTTTGGAAGAGAAGATGCACCTCTCTTTGAGCCCGGCAGTCTTCCTGTGATCTTGATATTCTGATCCATCACTATGCTTGCCTATGGTCTCCACTGGGAGTCACTACGAGTGGCTATGTCATGAACAATATTCATTGCATTTCAGGGGAAATGTTTCTAAATGAGGCATTCTAGAAAACTAGAGCAACATCTCCCGTGCCTGATGTTACAGGCTCTGCGAGTCTCTTACCTGTTCCAGGGGGTCCTTGAATGATAGCCAGCTCCCTCGTGAGAGCAAACTGTAAGGCTTCCATCTGGGAGTCATCCAGCTTTAGTGATTCTTTTGAGGGCCATTGGCTGAAGTCTAAGACATTAACTCTAGAATATCGCAAAACCTCAGCACCCCTCTGACGCTCCCCAATGGCTGAGGGGTTCTCCATTAGTTGGGTGAAATCGTATCTGCCACCCATTAGCAAGTACCTTGGCTCCTTTACATGGGAGTCACACTCCACAATGTTCCTCTGGAAGGGGACATCTTCCTCCTGTATCTCCTGTAGTCCTTCTAGGACATGTCTGTAAGCCTCAAAGTAGGCTGTTGTCTCTACCATGAGGAAAGAGTCTGAGGGCTGGACTTCTGCGAGCAGTTGCTGGCTTTGCTCGTTGAAACACAGCTGGACAATTCCTCGGCAGAGATCTTCGTGTTCCCGGTTTGAAACAGTGGCAAAAAGAAACGTCTCAAAGTTGTCCTTGGACATGCACACTAATGACCCATACAGCAGTCGCTTGGAATTCTGCCACCGAACAAACTTCAATGGTTTTGTGTCAAACTGCACTTTGTACACAATGCCTGATGCTGAGCACATCGGGGTGATAATCCTAGCATCAAAGTAGATTCGGATGTCATCGAACTTCCTCTTCCTTAGACACTGGTCCTCAAAACTTTGTAGAAGCTCCAAAATGCCTTCTCGAAGGGGTCTAACAAAATCCTCTCGCAGGAGGCGGAAGTGAGTGTCTAGGTAGACAGCGGTGCTCTCATATTTCCCGGAAATGATGTTGGGACGAAGGAAGGGCCTCTCATCCAAGTGCACTTCGTTGTAGGTGGGGTAGATGGGCATGGCCCGGTAGCTTTCAACCTGGCCTTCTGACTCAGACTGCACTAGAGTATAGGTGTCCACTTTCAAAGTGCCCTCTCGTCTCTTTTCCTGCAGATGTTCAATGATGATCTGCACCTTTTCTAGATTCTTCTCAGTCTCCTCTTCTATGTCAACCCCAGAGGCTCTCAAAGCATTAAGAGAAGCTGGCAGGAGAGAAATGAGCATGGAAGTTTCTTGCACGGAGCTGGCGGGGAAGACACTGACAAGGTCCTGGAGGAGGGAGATGATGTTGCTTATGTGTTCTGGATACTGGTTTCGAACGTCAGGGATGGGCTCAGTGATCATTCCCACCACATAAGCCGGCAGGCAGACTCTGAGGAACTTGGAATTGTTCAAGATGCCCAGCACATGCAGGATGCTCTGACGGTCTATCTTGGAGCTGCAAGCCTTTCGGAGAACTTGGCAGATCAGCTGAAGGAAGCTCGGTTTCATGGAAGAATAAGAAAGCAGCTCCTTGAGTCCTACACTTGTGGCCAGTGTGATGGCCACCTCAGAGGGCTCTTTCTGCAGGAGACTCTCCAGAAACTTGTAGCCTAGTCTCTTCATCTGCTGTGGCTGCTCTGCGGGCTTCTGCTGGGGGGTCCGCCACTGCTGGAAGTTGTCGCTGGACCATGGTGGTCTGTGGTTCCTACCCTCCTGGTTGTCATTTCTCCTCCTGGTATCGTTCTGGCCTTGTCTCTGGTCTCTAGCTTCATCACTGGTGTGCCCCTCCTGGTTTCTTCTTCCCTGATGTGGGTTCCTGCCCATAGCCCTAAATCTCTCTTCCCTCTGCCTAAAAGGAACAGGAGGGTTGCTGGACCTCGGATGCCTTCCAGCATGGTTGGTTCCACCTCGGAGTGCACTGGCTGCTGGGTTACTGGTTTGATTTCTAGCTCTTGGTGGTAATTCTCCATCTATGGGACCTAAACACAATGGGGATGTTGGGTTAAGCACCAAGTCAAGGAGTGAGGAAGTCCAATAAGACAACAATGAACATACTTTTATCCTCCAGAACAAACAAGCAGCTCAGATTTTACTTGGAGAGATTTAGAAAATTTCTTGGCAAGGACTGAGAAATGGGTGGCTCAGCAGTTAACAGCACACACTGCTCTTCCCAAGTTCAGTTCCCAGCACCCACACCGGGCGGTATAAAACTAAACTCTAGCTCCATGGGGATTCAAGGCCTCTGGCTTCTGCAAGCCCCTGCACACATGTAGTATATATAGACCAGATAGACAGACAGACTCTGTGTATACAGAGCTAAAAAATAGTTAAGTCTTTGCTGTTGTTGGCTGTCCTGGAACTCACTTTGTAGACCAGGCCGGCGCAGACTCACACAGATCCACCTACCTCTGCCTCCTGAGTGCTGGAATTAAAGCTGTGTACCATTCCACCCAGCTAAGTCTTCTTTTTTAAAGTTTGTCAAATTGCATAATAAATAAAAAACTATAGAGCCAGGTGTGGTGGTTCATATGTTATTCCTAGAGACTAAGGCAGAAGGATCAGGAGTTCAAGGCCAACTTGGACAACCCAGTTTCTTAGAAGCTATCTTGAGCTACACAGCAAGACTCTGGTAGGGCTGGGGCTGCGGGTATCGGCAGTGGTGGACACTCGCCTTGTATGCATGAAGCCCTGAGTTCTAGCCCAATGCTATAAGAAAAGATCATTACTATTGCAGTGTAGATTATGAAAACACTGTTTTCCTGAAATAAACAAGAGAGAAACTGAATGAGCACCTGCTGAGTGCTTGCTACATGTTAGAAAGTAAATGAAATATTTTATTTGGTGTCTCATGCTGTGGCCTAACTTTCTGAGGGTTCTAATCTTTGGCCAGCACAAAACAAGCCAGCACACAACAGTCAAAGAGTGGCTTAGCTTAACCACTTCCTCATTGTGGAACCTTGTATAATTTCTAGGTTTTTCAGCATCTGACTGCTTCGGATAAAATGTTTATAAAATGTCAGGTAAGGCCAGGCAGTGGTGGCACACGTCTTTAATCCCAGTACTTGGCAGACACAGGCAGATCTCTGTGAGTTCAAGGCCAGCGTGGTCTACAAACTAAGTCAGGGATGTTACACCGAGAAACCATGTCTCGAAAGCCAAAAAGAAAAAAAAGTTCAGGTAAGGCCTGGAGTGATGGCTCAGTGGTTAAGAGCACTGGCTGCTCTTCCTAAGGATCTGGGTTTGATTCCCAGCACCCACATGGCTGCTAACAACTGTCTATAACTCCAGTTCCAGGGGATCTGACACCCTCACAATGTACACCAATGCACATAAAATAAATAAATCTTAAAAATAATAAATAAAAGTAATTTTAAAATGTAAATATTGCCAATGTATACCTCAATGTTTCATGTAGCTGTAAACATGGGAAATTTATTTGAACACATATTTATTTAACACATAATTATAAAATGCTTAGAGCTGTTCTTAGGACTATCCTGTGGCTCCGTACTGAACAAGCATCATAGGACAAGGACAAGTGGAATAAAGCAACGGTGGGAACACTACCTGGCCTTTGCCAGCAACAGGAAATGCAACTTGAATTGAAAAGAGGAAGGCAGCACTCCCTCTTCCAAGATGTTTTTTATTTTCATGCCTAACCAACAGACTGTGGAGAAAATGAAGTATGCACATCCAGTTTCCTTATAGGAAAATGAAACTTAAACTTTAATTCAGGAAACTGAAAAGTGAAACTCCGGTTGTGTTATCAGCCACTCCCCCTCCCCCATCTGTTGCTGTCCCCACAAAGGAAGCCAAAGAGGGAGGGTGGTGTCCCACAGTGCCCGGGGCCTGGGAGCCAGCACCCTATGCAGGGGGCTATCTTTTCTAGGCAAACTCACAATCCCTCTTCTTTCCTCTAAGGCTGGTTCCAGAAACACTTATTTTAGCAGAGTGGTGTGGAGTTTACAAAACACTGGCTGTGCACAATTTCACAGCCAGTTAGGAAAGCTACAAATACATGCAATACTTAAGATGATGGACCATCTCACTACATCAGACTCAGAACACACTTAGCTATTTTTTTGTGGTTTTGTTTTTTTGATACAGGGTCTCACTGTGTAATCCTGGCTAGTCTGGAATTCACTACGTAGACTAGACTGGCTTAAAATGCACAGAATTTGGTGCCTCTGCCTCCCTACTGCTGAGATTAAAGAGATATACCACCATGCCTGGCTAGGTACTTTTTTTTCTTCTGAAACAGGGTCTAACTCAAGCTGGCCTCTAAATTTTTTAAAATATATGATTTTTTTTATATATATGAATGTTTTGTCCCATGTATGTCTATATGTGCATTAATTCTCATAAAATGTTAATATTTGGGATATGATTAAATTAAGAAATTAGAGCACTATGTTTATTAAGTTGGCATTAAATTAAAAAAAAAAAAGCCAAGGTCAGTGAGACACCTTAATAGATAAGGGCACTCGCTACCAAGCCTGAAGATCTGAGTTTAGTTCTGAAGACCCACATGGCAGAAGGAAAAACTCTGACTTCCATAGGATGGGCACATATACACATAAACAAACAAATGTCATAAAAGTTTCTGACTGGTTTGCTTTTAAATTTCCGAATGATGCTATTAGAGATTACAAAGTAGTTTTTACGATCCCAAGTTTCCACTGGACAGCCCTGTTGCAAACCAGGAATCACTTTGTTTCTCACATCCCATCACTTGTTCTTCTCACCCTCACAGTGCCAGGGACCAAACAAGAGCCTTGAGGCAAGCACTCCACCGCTGAACTGTACCCTCAACAGGGTTTTTAAGACAAGGTTTCATTATGGAACTCTGGACGGCCTTTATCTCTGTTCAGCTGCTTCAGATCCTCAGTTCTTGCTTCCATCTGCTGGAATGGCAGGCCTCCTATCAGGGCCCACTCACAGTTCTCCGAGGCAGGCTGTTTTACATGTCATTTGTGCTGTAGCTAAGCTAAGGTCTTTTTTGTTTGTTTATTTGGTTTGAAGACAGGGTTTCTCTGTAGCCCTGGCTGTTCTGACACTCTGTTGACCAGGCTAGCCTTGAACTCAGAGATTAGCCTATCTCGGTCTCCCATGCCACCATTGCCTGGCAAGATCCTTATTTGAAAAACACAGGACATCCCAGGTGGGCTTCTCCTTTCCACTGGGTAGAACCCTGCTTACCTCTGTGGTTGGCGGTGGGATTCCTGGGTCTGGCTTCCAGGTGTGGTCTTCTGTCTTCCATGTCTGAGCCGCAGGAATCCTTCTACATTCATCTGACTTGAAGTTATCTGTAACAGCACAGGTTGAGAGTTACCAGTGCCCTTCAAACACAGCAAACACCCAAACACCGTGAAGCCAGCCTTTCTGCCTGTACATGTTAATGATTTATTAACTAAGAGTAAGATAATAAATGCAGATTTTAATCATAGGCACAAACACACAACCATGATATAAACTAAGTTCACAATTTAGGCAATTCCAAGAGATCCAACTATCCATTCCTGGACTCTTTCTGTACCTACTTAGGGAGAGAGTGTCATTAACTCCCAAACTACTGTTTGGTTTGCCTTCAGCAAAGTTACTTAATCCATTGCTTAGGTTTCGTTTCCTTTCTTACAAAATGATTGCTGGGCAAAAGGAGCACGTTTGTCAATTGCAGACTACGTACTAGCTAGCCACAGTGTGCATGCCCGTCCTCTCATCTCAGCTCCTGGGAGATGGAGGCAGGCAGCTGCCTGAAGAACACTTGGGAAGCAGAAGCAGGAAGATCAGAAATTCAAAACCAGCCTCCACTGAATCGGAGGTCCACGTGGACTATGAGACCCTGTTTCAACAAAGTACCCAAGTACCCACTACCCTACCTGGCATTCTTATGACACAGCAGTCTATAGGTTCCTGCTCCCTACAGCTTGGAAACAAGGGCGCTATTAGTGCTATTTCCTGGGGACCAGCCAGAAGTCAGCAGTTCTCACCCTTCTTCCATCTCGATAATTTCTAACGCTGGGGGAAGAGGAAGCCCCTTCAGGGAACTTCTCAATATAACTCACGCATATCATGTGGGTGCAAGCGGGGGGATGGGGTGGCGGTGACTCAGTTCCCAGCCAAAGGATTTTTGAGACCGTCCTCACAGTTTTAAAATATTCATAGTTGGAAACTGTGAATAGATTTGGCATTGTATGAGAGGTAGCTTTTATTCTTATCTGAAAAAGAGTCCCTTTTCTTCCCGCTGGGAATATTTTTGTGGTGTCTTTTCTTCTGAGCTTACCAAACCCTGTTCTCTCACTGCAGGCTCAATGGTTAGTGTCTGTTTTTAATTTTTCTGGGAAGAAAAATTCCTTCTTCTTCATTTTGAAAAACACTAAAATAGAATGCCAGCAATTTCGGAGTGTAGAAAAAAATGGAAGAAGAAAAGTGCTAGAAAAGGAGGGGCACACAGGAGAGGGGACTGCTTTGTTTAGGGTTTTGAGGGGATCAAGGCAGGGAGAGCAGGAAGAAGATCTGCAATGGTTAAGCTGTTGCCAGGATAGAAATTAGAGAGCGGTAATTATGGGGTAAGATGAGAGAGGTGGAGCAAGAGGTGGCAGCTGGATTGTTTCAAGTCAGAGAAGTCACCACACCACTCATCCCTTAGTGCAAGCTGGAGAGATCTGGGGGCTTCTAGAAGTGGGCAGAGCTTAGGGCATTCTGCAGATGCTAATGAAGCAAAAGAAATGAAGCCAGAGGCAATGGTGGCTGAGGCAGAAGTGGGGACAGATATAGGGATGAGAAACGGAGATGGTGAGATCACCAGGATGGGGACTGTGGGGATGCGGGGATGTGGGGATGTGAGTTCACGGGATGCTGAAGAAGTCTCCTAGGGGTGCCTGGATGCTGAGATGAAGGGGCACTGGGGGGGAACAGGGTAGTGACAGGTGAGCTGAAGAGAGGGGGGAGGATGGCAATGGCAGTGCTAGGGACTCAGCAGGTAATGATGGGTGCTGGGGGAGGAGAGGAGACAAACTCTGGGGAGTGATGGTGAGGAGCAGGGATTTAGGGGTGATGGGGCTGCTGATAACCGGTAACAATACTGAGGATTGAGGGTGATGGTGGAGCTAAGGAGGGGGAGCAGGGCTCTTGGGGTGGTGAAGACAGTGGAAAAAGATTCTAGATGCTGAGGGTGCAATGAGGAAAAAGGACAGGTAATCCAGGGATGATGGCCAACTGAGGGAGCAGTCAGGGACTCCCGGGCTATAGGAGAACTCAGGAAGCAGACAGGACTCCGGGGGTTGTAGAGGAACTGAGGAAGCAGACAGGGACTTCAGGAGCTATAGGGGAACTGAGGGAGCAGACAGGAACTCCGGGGGCTGTAGAGGAACTGAAGGAGCAGACAAGGACTCCGGGAGTGATGGGGCGCTGAAGGAAGGGGACAGGGACTCTGGGGGACTATAGAGGAACTTAGAGAAGGTGGCAGAGACTCCAGGGGATATAGGGGAAGAGAAGGGAGGGAGCAGGGACCCTGGGGGAACTGTAGGGAGAACTGGGGGAAGGGGACAGGGACTCTGTGGGTTAAAAGGAAACTGAGGGAAGGGGACAGGGATTCCGGGGGTAATGGGGACGCTGAGCGGGCCAGACAGGGACTTCAGGGCTAACCTGACACTCGGCCCGAGGCAGAGTCGGGCGGTGGTGATCGCGGCGCCGCAGGAGCAGGTGCGGGATGGGGCGGAGGCCACTAACCGGCTGCGGCGCGTCCTCCACCGGGGTAGCACTCAGCTCCGGCCCTGGCAGGTCGCGGCCCCGCCCGACGCCGCGCACTTTCGGTTTCCAGTCCCCCGCAGCCCCTGGGCGGGGCGAGGAGCCGGGTGGGCGGCCCGGAGGAGGAGGTGGAGGCCGCGCAGGACGAGGAGGCGGTGCCGCCGGCGCCAGCGAGAGGCCGGGCCGAGCTCGCCGGCGCCCCCGCCCTCGGGGCGGGCGGAAGGGCGGTGTCGCCTCAGCCCCCGCGGTGGCGGCTGGACGGGCGGCTGCTGTAGGCGCCGCTGAAGGCAAGGCGCGGCGGGGGGCGGGCTGACCGCGCCCCGGGCGGCCGCAGGTCTCGGCCAGCCCCGGAGCAGGGGGGACGCGGCGGGCGGCTCGTGCGTGCCAAGCGCGACATGGCGCGGAGGCTGAGCAGCCCCGGAGGCCCAGTGAGCACGGGGAGGGGCTAGACGTGGGCTGGACAACCATTAGCGAGCTGGGGCCTGGTAGCTCGGGGACTCTGTTTCCCAGGGGGCGTAGCGGCCGCGACCGGAAGCGGCGCGCCTGAGGCCCAGTGCGCAGGCGCATGCTTTGCCTTGGTCTATATAAGGAAGGTCGGCAGCCGTCCTCGTTCTTTCGTTCCTGAGACCTTTCTTTTGTATCCTCGTGCGTCATGTCTCGTCCATGTGGGAGTAGTTTGCAGATGGTGAGTTGGGGCCCCACGGTACAACTTTCTCTTCATCTTTTGCCAAGTTTATGCTGTGGTCGCTGTAATTGGTCCTAATCTCACGGTGTGACCTATCCAGCGCCAGCCCCAGGTTGACCTTTGGGGAAGTGGTTTAGATGGAAAGGACGCCTTCTGGTTGGCCCTGAAAAGCTCTTGGCTGGTGTAAATGATGACTTCGCTTTTTTCCCCGTCATATCGACAATGCTGATGTCTCAAACACTTGCCAGTTGACCCTGATACGCCAGCTCCAAAGGCCTTCATCTGCTTTCTTCAGACCCGGGCAAAATGGCGATTGACGCCTTTGTTTTGCAGGTTGGCATGATTAAGCGGTGCAGAACAGGGGTTGGAGGGAGAGGAGACGTCACCTTTGAGCCTCCAGGGAGATGAGGATTCGTCTATGATCTTCGACTTACTAATTTCTTAAGGTGCGATTTGTCTTCTATTTTAATGTACAAAGCACGTGCTTTTAAGAGCCTTTCAGTTGGCTGTGATTTTGAATGCAAACGCAAGATTCAATGGTGGGATTAGTAGGTTTGGCCAGTTGGGGATGGGCACGTGTCTTGCCTTTGAACTTTTCTTACTGATAAATCCTAACAAATGGATAGGTTTTTTTTTTTTTGTGTGTGTGTGGCTATGGAGTTTTAGAGTGAATAGGTTTAAGAGAAACTTGCAGAATGCTTTCAGAATGCCTGTTTTCAATTTCCATTCCGTCTTCTATACCTCCAGTTCTGGGGGGGGGTGCAACCTGTGCATGCAGATCCCTGCCCTAGTTGAGAGATGCCTAAGGAAAGGGAATCTCGATTGAGATAATAATCCCGTGAGATCGGCCTGTAGCACATTTTCTTTGTATTGAGATCTGCATTTCCTAAGAATCTTATAGCTTGAGTTTACGTGCCTGCAATTTCAATGGAACATTTTTCAAAGTGGTGTGATTGTGGTTACTCTCATCCAACCTGTTCAGGTAGAATTCGTGCTCTGGGACAAAATGTCCCAGCACATGCTTTAAGTCACAACAGGAGGTAGGCTTAGGCCGATGACCAATTTGAGGCCACTGCTGTATGTTTCAGTGGGACAGCACAGATTATTTGCATGTGAACAGTGTACCATTCAAGTCAGTTGTGCACTTAGGGTTAGGTTTATTGCTGCACTCAGTGGCCCTTCAGCGTGCTTCACACCAGTATTGGGAAACAGCCAGCTTTCCTGAGGGACATTGTAGCTGAAAGAATCCTGGACAAGGCAGTGGAAAATGACATTTAGCAATTACCAACTTGTGCTTTTGCAACTGTCACTTGTAAGGGGATTCTGTCCTACTGACTACCTGCATGTGCAGGACTAGGCTCAGGAGTGTCCAGGCATGTATGATGACAGAACTTTTTTCCCCATCAGATCGACCATGTTGATCGCGCTCTTATAAAGCCAGTTTGCCTGACATGCCTGCTGGAGCAGCACCTGCTGCTGCTGTGTCTCTTGGTCCAGGCAGCTGATTTTTTTCCCCTGCATTTTTGTCTCAGGTTTGCTGGCGACTCAGGCATTGGATGGAGGGTGGATTCTGGAAAGGACTGGTAAGTGGTTTGCCCCTCCCCTG
>PVIU01002971.1:57411-94911 GCA_004026605.1 Ondatra zibethicus
CCATCTAATAAATGTTTAACTCTGCATAGTGCGCCTACCCGGCTCTCTTTGGTCCGTCTGTACCGCCGCACAGCCCATATGGGGACCCGGAGACTAGCGCGTGGCCGCCCGCCCGCCACAGAGACCGCGTGGTCTGGGGACCTGCAGCAAGCTGCAGCAAGCTGCTGGGTCCCCCCCTTCTTTTAAAAAAACACAACACTGGGCATAGAATCTCTAAGCCATCTATCAGTACAGAGTTGTTTCTTTTGACATAAATTTGGCTGATGCAACTGATGACATTACTTTTTTCCCCGTCAGATCGACCCTGTTGATCTCATAAGCTAATAGCCAGTTTTGTCTGATGTGTTGGCCGTGGGAATAATTTCTTGTTTTGGCCTTGAGTTGTTTTCATTTATGACATTGGCTTCATCTATATACTTTATACAGGCCTGAGGTTGCCATGGATGCCAGTGTGTTCTGATCTTCCTTGATTTCAGTGTCCTGAAACAGGTGAGATTTTGCTATTGATGGTTTTGAGCCAATTCTGGAGATGTTAATAGATATGTAAACTGTTCTTGGACATCTTGATGTTTTGGTTGCTGTTGAGGTTCCCAGTGGAGTTTTTCCTTTGGCTTTTCGAACTCTCATTAAGGATGCATTCACTCATTTGAAACGTTGGGATTCGCCATGATTGCAGGGCGGGGGGATGTCCCACTAGAAGTTTTGCCCCTGGTATCTGATCTTAAATCATAAGGAATGCGGGCTTCAACCAGATGCAGTTCATGCCAGGCAAGACTGTCATCCTTTTGTTTTCTGTTTTCTTTTTAGGTACTTCTGGAAAACAGATGAGCTGTTTCCTGCTGGCCCACTCCCACAAGGCTTTTATACGTTTGGTCCCAAGCGCTGTGTGATCTGAAAAGGAGTTTACTTTTTAGGATGGGATGTGGCATAGTATGCACTGCTGTTGGAAATACTGAATGGCACAGACCTTTATTCGTAGAAATAAAAATCTGGCCTGATATCTGTTTGCATTTATTTGTGCTTCTGGGTGGGACCAGCAGCTGCTATAACCTCAGTGCCTCTCAAGTGGGACAGTTGTGACAACTTAGAACAGTGCCATGGAGTTGGGCCTGTTAGTTGCCACCCTAATGCCAGCTTTATAAAGTTGCAGGTCAGCCTGGTTAACCTTTTACAATGGCCTGGAGTGGGCTGAGTCATTAGTGATTTAGCCTTGATTTTTACTCACTTTGAAGGCCAGTATATCCATGTCAGCCCCATGATTTTCTTTACAGCCATCAAACTGGTTTTGGGATCTGCAGGACACTTCAACTCAAGGTGCCAAATCTAGACACCCTATGCTCCCATTCCCAAAAAAGCAGCTTCCTATGAACCCAGGCTGATTTCAGAAGACAGCCCAGTTGGGTTCTTGTGCCACAGGACAAAGAAGGGTGAAGAGTCTGACCACCGGTTGTCTTTCAAACTGACAAGCTCAGGTCATTTCTCTTTAATCATTTTCCAAGAATCATTAACATTTATTCATCTTAGTTTCTCTTGCCCACCTTAATGTCATTGACCTTTACTCCATATCAGAATGCAAGCCAGATGTTTGGCTAGATGCATTTTAACCTTAACCATGCTGTGCCCTAGCTGACAGCAAGTGTGTAGTTACAAACTATTAAGATTTAAGCTCTTAATAGTTCTCAACGTGAAATCAGTATATTGTGCCTAGCATATCATTCTCAGGCGTGTGCCAGTTTCATGAGTAGCGCTTTTTAAGTGTGGGTTACAGTTACTCTATTTTTTTATTATAAGTTCTCAAAATAGTAATGGTTACGGTTAATGCCTTAAACTAAATTTCTATTCCTGGCAGTTTCTGCATGTACTTAAGGGAAGTGGGAGTTAATTCTTTTATTGATACATTGGGGAAATTACGTGTTCATGTCCTATATCGTCTCCTTACATGTTTTTTTATGTTTTTGATGGCATGTTTTAAGAAACGGACAAGTACTTTAATTCTTTTTAGCCAGGCAGTGGTGGCACATGCCTATTTTAATCCCTGTCTTGAAAACCCCCAAAACTTTGGAGTACATTTTTAACTTGGAACTGGAATAAGCAATAATGGGAGAAACTGGTTTCAGTATCAGACTAGAGAAATTTGTCTGTAGACTTGTTACCAGTAAGCTCAGGCATAATCATGACTAACAAAATTAAACTAAGAATTACCTTAATAAGCATAACAGGCTGGAGAGATGGCTCAGTGGTTAAGAGCATTGCCTGCTCTTTCAAAGGTCCTGAGTTCAATTACCAGCAACCACATGGTGGCTCACAACCATCTGTAATGAGGTCTGGTGCCCTCTTCTGGCTTGCAAACATACAGAATACTGTATACATAATACATATTAAAAAAAAAAAGCATGACAGAAGCCTGAAGCCCCATGAGTTCTCTAGCACATGAGTTTGCAGTGTTTCCATTAGTCCTTGCCAAATGGGCCGGTTTCTCCAGAGGGCCTGGCCCTCTAAAAAGCTCCATTTGCAAAACATTCATACACTGTTCCCGGGGTGACACAGCATGACTTGGAATGGCAGACCCTTCCCTGGCACTCTGCTGGGTGCTCTCCGGAAAATAACAAGGACAACTCACCCTGTGCCTTTTTGGGTTCCCAACTAGAGCTTGAGAGGGGTCAAATACAAGGCTGACATCAGGGCACTAGGCTCTGCCTGCCTCAGGCCACTCAGTCCACAGCTGCTCTACAGAAATTCACCTACCGCTGTAGCTCAGGCTGACCTTGAACTCTAGACCTCCTGCCCCTGCCTCCTGGGATTAAAGGGCACAGGCCACCATACCTGGCTTTTTTTTTTTTTTTTTTTTTTTTGAATTAAAGATTTTGTTTGTGGAGACTGGAGAGATGGCTCAGAGATTAAGAGCACTGACTGCTCTTCTGAGGTCATGAGTTCAATTCCCAGCAACAACATGGTGGCTCACAACCATCTATGATAAGATCTGGTGCCCTCTTATGGCCTGCAGGCATACATGCATTCAGAACACTATATATAATAACATTTTTAAAAAATTTTATTTATTCATGTGCTTTATGTATACACCAGAAGAAGGAATCTGATCCCATTACAGATGGTTGTGAGCCACCATGTGGTTGCTGGGAATTGAACTCAGGACCTCTGGAAGAGTAGTCAAGTGCTCTAAACCACTGAGCCATCTCTCCAGCCCAAACAGTAATTTTTTGGTGTTTCGAGACAGGGTTTCTCTGTGGCTTTGGAGCCTTGTCCTGGAACTAGCTCTTGTAGACCAGGCTGGTCTCGAAGTCACAGAGATCCACCTGCCTCTGCCTCCCGAGCGCTGGGATTAAAGGCGTGCGCCACCACCGCCCTATAATAACATCTTAAAAGATTTTTTCTTTTTTGTGTGTGTGGGGGGCTTGTTTCAAGACAGGGTTTCGATTTCTCTGATTAGACCAGGCTGTCCTGGAACTCTCCTGTCTCTGCCTCTGGAGTGCTGGAATTAAAGGCATGTGCTACCAACCACTCCTGATGATTTATTTATTTTTTTATAAATTGTGAGTATGCCTGTGTGTAGGTATGCTCATGTGAGTCCAGATGCCCACAGTTGCTGGATCCCCTAGAACTGAGTCACTGGTGGTTGTGAGCTATCTAATGTGGATGCTGGGAACAGACTCTGATCTGCCAGAGGAGTGCATGCGCTTAACCACTGGGCCTTTCATGGCCCCTATGACTGATTCTCTTGTGGGACTCTGGTCATTTCCTGTGTGGCCCCGGCAGATACAGGGTCCCTTGCTGTTTCCAGTTCCAAGCTTTGTACTGGCCCTGTGTCTTTCTGGAATTATCTTACGCGGAGCCATTCACTGTTTATACCTTAGAGATAGGCAGGCATAAGATTTGAAACCCAGACTCCAAAATAGCTTCTGCCAGCTGCCTCCTGAGGTAACTTGCTGGCTGCTTCTGCCTGTTCACCATCTCCATCCTGATTTTTAACGCTTTCCCACAATGCAGGGAGTGTTGCCAAATGCATTTCCCATGATTGCCTGGTAACAGACCTTAGAAACAGTGAAAATGCACTAGATTTCAACAAACAGTGGAAACTTCTGGAACCTATGAAGGACTCCTAGTAATGGAGGTATGGACTCTAAACTGGCCATTTTCTGTAAGCAGCCTAGGCTCCCAGTGGTGGGCGTGGGGCACCAACTCAGCTGTAAAACCTAGTACCCATAACCTATCCTGCCTGCAATATGTGCTGGGGTAATGGGTGGCTCAGGGTTTGTGGGAATGGTTAACCAATGATAGTCTAACTAGGCCCAAGTTACAAGAGGAAGCCCGTGCCCAACACTGCATGGATGGCCAGGATCTGAAAGTTGGATATCTTAGAGACCTAGGATAGAACCAAACACTACTGACAAAAAAAGAAAATCTTAATGATACTCTGCTATACACATAGATCAGTGCCTAGCCCAGTTGTCATCAGAGAGGCTTCCCCCAGCAGCTAGCGGGAATAGATGCAGAGACCCACAGCTAAACATCAGGCAGAGTTCGGGGAACCCTACCGAAGAGGGGGAGGATGACGGGAGATGTGTGTTGAGGCCACCCGAAGAACAGGGCTCACAGCATCAACTAAGCTGAACTCAGGAGCTCATAGAGATGGAAGTGGCAACCACAGAACCAGCAGGGGTCTGCCCTAGGGCCTCTGCATACATGCTGTGGTTGTTCAGTTTGGGGTTTTGATGGACTCCTAGTAGTGGGAGTGTTTCTGACTCTGCCTGATCTTGGGACCCTTTTCCTCCTACTGGGTTGCCTTGTCTAGCTTTGATATGAGGGGTTTTGCCTCGTTTTCTGCATCTTGGTATGCAGTGTTCAGCTGCTATCACTGGGATGCCTGTTCTTTACTGAAGGGAAAGAGAGGAGCAGTGGACCGAGGGAAGAGGGCAGATCGAAGGAGGAGAGGCTGTGGTTGGAATGATCGTATGAGAGAAGAATAAAGAAAAAAATCAAAACAGTAAGTGCTACGGTGTCACCCAGCAGCTGGTCAGCACTTACGTTCCACTGGGTCACCCAGCGTCTGGTCAGTGCCCAGTTCCACTGGGTCACCCAGCGTCTGGTCAGCTCTCAGTTCCACTGGGTCTCACTCGGGTAATGAGAGCCTTTGTTCAGGCCTTTCTCCACAAACAAGCAAAGCATTAGTGGAGCCAGAGGCACCGAGCACTTAATGCCCATGAAAGAGACCCAGTGCTAAAGCTTAGCAGTGGACTTGCTGCATCTAAGGGCTCTTCAGACTGACGAGAGTTGTGTTGCACTTTTACCTAGTCTTTTGTTTTTGTTTTTGTTTTGAGAACTGGAGTTACAGACAGCTGTGAATTGCTATGTGGGTGTTGGGAATCAAGCCTGGGTCCCCTACAAGAGCAGACAGTGCTCTTAACTGCTGAGCCATCTCTCCAGCATCCTTCATTCCAATCTTGACATCTGTCTGCTGATATCTGAGGAAAACTTGATGCATTTACAAATCTCCAGAGAATCTCTTTCATTTGGGCAGTACCTTGTTTCTATGCTTCTTTCTTTTGTTTTCTTGAGATAAGGTTTCCCTGTGTAGCCCAGGCTGTCCTGGAACTAGCGCTGTAGATGTAGACCAGGCTGGCCTCAAACTCACAGAGATCTATCTGCCTCCTGAGTACCAGGGTTGAATGCATGTACCACCACACCAGGCCCAAGACATTTTTTAAAGATAATTATTTTTATTTCATGTGAATTTTTGTTTTGCCTGCCTGCATGCCCGTGTGCAGGTGTCAGATCTTCTGAAACTGGAGTTACAGAGAAATGAGCTACCATGTAGGTGCTGGGAATGGAGCTGGGGTCCTCTAGGAAGAACAGCCAGTGCTCTTAACCACTGAGCCATCTCTTCAGTCCCAAGCCCAACACATTTTATACAGATATTCAGCATGTTTCATTTGCTTGAGAACTTTTCTCAGGCCTACTTTCCAGGACACTGACCTGCCCCACTTTCATGCTCTGCCAAGGAGCACTGAGCTGGAATGTCAGCGTCACAGAGAAAGTGAAGCATCAGGCTTCACCCAGAACTGCACCATTCACAGGTGGAGCCAGTCCAACATGTGGCGGGAACAGCCAGTGTTGCATCCCGGGTTGCGTAGTGCACCCAAACAGTTGAAATGCCAGACACTCATCTTTTTTTCTTAGAGTTCCCCTGGCTACACAGAAAGTCATGGGGGCACTTTATTGTCTTCTCAGTTAAAAAAAAAAAAAGGCCTTTTTGTTTGTTTGTTTGTTTGTCTTTGGGGCTTTTCTGTAGCTGACCCCCAGCTCACTAGGTTGCACCAAGGATGACCTTGACCTTCTGAGTCTTCTGCTTCTACTTTCCAAGTTTGCAGGCCTGTGTCCCCACACCTGGCTCCCGTGGTGCTGGAGAACCCGGCACTTCCTGCCTACTAAGCAAGTACTGTACCAATTGAACCTGATTCCTCACCTTGATGCTGCATTCCTAATGCCCTGGGGTGGGGTGAGGTGGGGTGGGGTGGGTGTGACGCTGTCTGCACAATAAGGGTCAAACTAGGTTACCCTTGAGGTCTATGTGGGCTGGTGGGAGGCCATTCCCTTGAAAAGTTCTTGGTGCTGTTAGTGAGGGCAGAGAGAGCAGTTACTGACTGACTGAAGTAGGTTCCTCCCTCAGCAGTCAGGGAATTAAGATTTAGGACACGGTTAGGAGAAACCGAAGAGCACAGGTGGCGCACACACCAACACCTGTGGAGGACAGGTGGCCCCATCTGTCCTCGGCTCCACGACACACTGGAGAGGACTGTTTACCTGAGCCTTGGACCTCTTTCCTTGTCAAAGCAGAACCTCAGTTAGCTTGTCCTGAAGTCACCCAGGAGCCATGTCTCAGAGCAGTCAGGCATGCATCCAGAGATGTCCACTCCTCTGCCCACGGACATGGATAGAGACAGACCCTCAGCTGCCAGCAGGTTAATTACCCAGATGGAAGCTGACAGGGGAGGCCCTGCTGGGCAGAGATCAACAGCTCTATTCCCTTCTCGGCAAGCATCCAGGTTGGCCTGGAGTACAGACACAAGGTAGCTATCAGGAAGCCCTTGTTCTGAGGGAGCATATTTGCCATGATCTCAAGATGAAAAGTCACTTCTGGAGACCACTTACTCCAGTCCAGGAGGGGCTCTTGTTTGGCAGAATGACCTGGTCAGGTTGCTAATGTGGCAGGCTTCCTGAGCACTGGACTGAAGCCTGGGAACAGAAACTGTATAAACACTTAAGTGAAACGTGCTTGTTGGGCCTGTGAGGCAGTTCAGTGGTTAAGAGCTGCGACTGGCCAAGCTTGCAAACCTGAATCAATCCTCAGGACCCACGTGGTGGAAGGAGACCTCAATCTCCCATGAGTTATTGGCATGTTTGCCGTGCATCACCTCAAATATATAACGCAATTTGCCGGGCAGTGGTAGTGGTGGCGTACGCCGCCTTTAATCCCAGCACTCGGGAGGCAGAGGCAGGCGGATCTCTGTGAGTTTGAGACCAGCCTGGTCTACAAGAGCTAGTTCCAGGACAGGAGCCAAAGCTACAGAGAAACCCTGTCTCGAAAAACCAAAACAAACAACAACAAAAATAAATAATGCAATTTAACAATGGAAGAAACAGCTGTTGTAGACAACCTCACCCACCCCATAATGCATTTAGATCATATTCACCCTCCGGACCTGTATCCCCACTTGCCCCTCCCACTAATCCTTTTCCTTGTCTAAATCGATCCATCATCTTTGCGTCTTTTATGTGTGACCCATTGCGTTACACTAGTCTGTTTACAAGAAGGAACATGGGCACCTTGAGAGTACTACACCATTGAAGGGATTATTGGTTGTGATGGTTAAAAATTGGCAAGTTGACAGAATCTAGGTTTTCTAGCAGGCAAGCATCCGGGTATACCTGTGAAGACTTGTCCAGATCAAGTTGACCTAACGGAAAGACCCACCCCATGGGCAGGGGTCGCAGACTGAGTGAAAAAGACATAGGGAGCAGAACGTGTTCTTTGCTTCCTGACTTCAGATGCGATGTGGCCAGCTGCATCCCGCCCCTTGTTGCGAAGATTCTCTGGCCACGGTGGGCTGTACCCTCGAACCGTGGGCCAAAAGTTATTTCTGTCACAACAAAGATACATGTTACTAATACACTGCCGTGATACACACACACACACACACACACACACACACACACACACACACACACACACACATCCTTTCCTCCAGTCCCCGAGAATCATTTTCAGGGAGACCCTGATTGGCCCTGCTCGGAGCGCAGGTTTATCCCTGAGCCAATCACCGAGGCCAGGAAGACAGGGAGCACTGATTGGCCTGCTCTGGCGGCGGGCGTGGCTGCTGGACCAGGCACCTTTGGAGGTCGGCCTTTGGGGCTTCATGCAAGAACCAGGAGTCTCCTCCCAGTCAACTCTAATAGACAGAGCCCTCAAGAAGACAACTCTTCCAGCAACGCGGGCTGCTAGCAGGCACAGAGGGGCAGAATAGGTGGGGTCAGGCAGCTTTGAGCCATGTCTGGAGAAGAAGCCTATCTGTGCCTTCAGGTTGCCCATCTGTACGGCCACCAGGGGGCAGCATCCCCTCGTGGTCACCACTGTCTCCGCAATCAAGAAGCTCTTTCCAGCAGGGGGAGCTGCTTATCTCCTTGTTCTCTGGGACAGAGGCGGCGGGGCAGGGTGGGGGGTGGGAAGGCGAGAAGTGAGTTGAGGGGCAGATCCGGTCTTACTTCAGATACCTTGGAATGAGGAACTTCCCCTAAGGCTTTGAAATTTTCTTTTTGAGGCAGGGTCTCACCTAGCCAAGCATAGTTTCAACTCACTAGCTGAGCAAGCCTGACTTTGAACTTAGGATCCTCCTGCCTCTACCTTATGCATGCTGGGTAAGCACTGGGAGAGTCGTCTTTAACGACTGTCGTGGCACTTTTCTATAAATTAGTATCCTTTGCAAAATACAATGGCTTTCAAACCTCCTTTTTCCATTTGAGTCTACAGGGTGCCCCATTTTTATCAGCTGTGTGACTTTGGCTTCTTGGTTTCCTGTAGACTGGAGTGACACCTGCCTTGCAGGCTTCCCCACCCCATCCGATGAGGTGATTTGTTCAGCAAATCTTATGGAGTTGGGTGCTGTCTGAGGATTGAACACAGAAGCTAAGAAACGGAGGCTGGGGGATGGCTATGTTGGTCAAGGGCTTGCTCTGCAAGCAGGGGCAGTTGAGTTTGGGACAAGCAGAAAAGGCCACTCACAGTGTGTGCTGGCGCCTGGTAAGCATGTCACAGGTCTCCCCATTCAGGCCTTTTGAAACCAGGGCTACTCATTTTGGTTTTATTGTTTGAGAGTGTGTCACGTGTAACCCAGGCTGGCCTCTAGCTGACTGTTACTGAGTGTGACCTTGTACTCTTGACCTGATCCTCCTGTCTCCAGCTCCTGAGTCCTGAGATCATAGGCATGTGCCACTGTGCTCATATTTAAATATTTATTTTCAACATATATATATGTGTGTGTGTGTGTGTTTTACTTGCATGTATGTCTTTGTACCATGTGTGTGTCTGGTGCCCTTGGAGACTAGAAGAGGATGTTGGATCTCCTGGAGCTGGGTTACAGATTGTTGTGAGCTGCCGTGTAGGTGCTGGGAATTTAACCCAGTTCATCTGCAAGAGCAGCGAGTGCTCTTAACCACTGAGCAATCTCTCCAGTCCACTCCTCCTCTAGAACTTGGCTGGCCTAGAACTCAGTATATAGACCAGGCTATGCAGATCTCCGCTTCCCAAGTGCTGGGATTCCATGCCCCTCTTACCTTTGAAGACGTGGGTGATGTTTACAGGATGTTAGCTAAAACATAAATGAACAAGTGTTTGGAAAGGAGACACACCTGAGCAGTTAGCCCCCATCCAGATCAGACCCTGGCCAGCCCTTAGTGATCTTGCTATCTCCCACCTCTGCACAGAGAAGGCCAGTCTGCCTTCCTTGGTCCATGGCTCAGTCTCCTTCACCAATTCCTAAACATTTGATATAACTGAGATAAAGCAGAACGTGTCCTTGGGCATACTGTTCCTCCTTTTGCTTACATGAAGTTGACCAGGTGAATCTCTGTGGGGTGTGTGTGTGTATGTGTGTGTATGTGCGTGTGTGTTAGCTAGCATCTACATGTGCATGCTTCTGCTGATCTTGTGTACATGTTGCATGCACAGGTGTGCACACCTGGAGGTCAGGAGACAAGTTTCAGAAGTCAGTTTGCTTCTTCTCCTCTAGCTTCTGGGGATCAAACCCAGATCATCCGACATGAGCTGCAAGTTCTTTACTTGCTAAATCACCATTGGCCCCAAATAAATTTATTTTAAAAGGAAACTTACATTGCAGGATGAACTGTATACTTTGTCCAGATGACTGCAGAACCTAGAAAGGCTGTTGCTATGGTCTGCCTAACATATCATGATTATTGGCTTTTTGTTTTGTTTTTTGGTTTTTGAGACAGGGTTTCTCAGTTACTTTGGAGCCTGTCCTGAAACTCGCTCTGTAGACCAGGCTGGCCTCGAACTCACAGAGGTCCTCCTGCCTCTGTCTCCTGAGTTCTTGAGTGCTGGGTTTAATGACATACACTACCACCCAACTGACTTCTGAAAGTTGTCTTCTGACCTCCAGGTGTGCGTACCTGTGCATGCAACCTGTGCATAAGAACATGTACAAGCATGCACACACAGATGCTAACACACACATTTTTTATATAAATGGAAATATATATGCCTATGATATGCCTATATAAGTATAGTATGGATTTTTAGAAATGTTAGCTGTGATTGTCAACTTTGCACAAAAAACTGGGAGACATTTTCTCAGAGTTGGCAGGGAACAGAAGTTGACAGCCACATTGGCCTAGAACCATGAACCATTTTTCTAGGACCTTGTCCCTGGTTCATACAAGGGTAAGACATTGTCCTCGATGGGTGGTGGTGCACGCCTTTAATCCCAGCACTCGGGAGGCAGAGGCAGGCAGATCTCTGAGTTTGAGGCCAGCCTGGTCTACAGAGAAAGTCCCCGACAGTCAGAACAACCCCCAAAACAAAACAAAACAAGACACTGTCCTGTCCTAAATATCTGAAGTCTTATTCACAAGGGTTTGATGACAGAAACTGATAAGGATATGATTTAAAAAAAAAACACTGCAACCTTGTCAAGAGGGAATGTTATGAACGACAATAAATGGAGTCCAGGGTGTGGCTCAGTTGAAGAGTGTTTGCCCAGAGTACAGGAAGTGTGGGTCTCACCAGACAAACCAGGTGTGCTGACCCCACGCTTGGAATCCCAGCACTCAGGAGGATAAGAAATTCAAGGTCATCTTTAGCTACAGAGCAAGGCTGAAGCCAGCCTGTCTCAACAACAAAAGATAAATAAAAGACCAAGAGCAGCCAGGTGTGGTGTCCCATTCCTGCGACCCTGGCACTCACTTCCGTGGGGTCAGAGTCAGGAGTTCTAAGTTGTTTCACTGTTCCTGCTGCTGTGAGGAAACACTCAGACAAAAGCAACTTGAGGGAGGAAGGGTTAATTCCAGCTCACAGTTCAAGGATACAGTCCGTGGTGGCGGGAACTGCAAAGCGGCAGGAGCCCGTGGCAGCTGGTCACATCACATTCACATTCAGGAAGCACACAGTGAAGAGAGAATGAATGAATATTGCTGCTTAGGTCACTGTTGTGTCCAGTGTCCCAGCTCAGGGCATGGTGCCACCCACAGTGGGCAGGTCATTCCTTCTCAATTAACCAATTAACCTAATCAAGATAGCTTTTTCACAGGCATGCCCAGAGGGCCACTTCATGACTGTTGGTGTCATCAAGTTGACAATTGAGATTATCACAAAGGTTGTCCTCAGCAAGTTTGAGGTCAGTTTGGGCTACCTAAGACCCTGCCTCAAAACCAAACAAGGATACCGTAACAAGTACAGCCAGACATTTGGCTTCTCAAGATGCTGAGTATGAAGCCTCCTCTTGGTCCAGCAGAAAGTCAGTGCATATTAGATGACCAGGATCCACCAGATGCCGGGGAGGCCTTGGCTCCAGAGGACTGCAAAGCCATGAGAGGCTGCAGGCAGCATGAGAGCTCTCTGTTCTTGGGAGTCAGCGGCATGATGTTAGCGTCTCTGAGATCTCACGCAGGCAGGCTTGTACCACGCTGCTCACCCAGGAACTAGCACCACCCTGCATACCAACCAACTCTGTAACCACCACTAGAACTACCTTGGTCACTGTTGCTGTGAAGAGACACCATGCCCAAGGCAATTTATAAAAGAAAGCATTTAATGGGGGCTGGTGTACAGTTTCACAGGGCGAGTCCATGGCCATCATGGCAGGGAGCAGGCAGCACTGGAGCAATAATTGAGAGCTTGCATATTATCTGCAGGAAGCAGAGAGCAGAGACAGAGACAGGGCCCAGCATGGGCTTTTGAAATCTCAAAGCCCTCTCTAGTTGCAGTGCACCATGCCCTTCCGCGTTCTATGCGCTGCTACACAGTTCGTGAACCGGGCAAGGGGCTGGAGATTGAAACGCACAAAGACACACAGAGACACGAGTCATCCTTGAAACAGGAATGCCCCAGGAATGCCCCCTTTATTGTGTACCAGAGCCACTTATATAGAGATTCTTAACTGATAGCCATGCCCCAGCCAAACGTACCAGAAACCACTCCCCTGCCATCAGGAACTCCTGAGGGTCTTGTGCTCTCAGGATCTGGGGGTTCACTGCTCCCAACATCTAGTGACACACCTTCCCCAACAAGGTCACACCTCCTATTCCTTCCTAAACATTTTCAGCAACTGGGAACCAAACAATCAAATATATGAGTCTTTGGGGGGCTTTTATTTTCCCCAAGACGGTTTCTTCATGTTTCATCAGGCGGGCCTCGAACTCACAGAGATCCACTTGCTTCTGCCTCCAAGTGCTGGGATTAAAGGCGTATGTCACCACTGCCTGGCTCTTTGGGGGATGTTCTTAGTCAAACCACAAGAACATAATTGTGAAACATAATTGTGAAACAGCTTTGCTCCCGTACAAAAGAAACCCTGTCCCTGTTGGAATCACCCTGCCTCAGATCTCTGACCCTGTCATTCTTTTTTTTTTTTTTTTGGTTTTTCGAGACAGGGTTTCTCTGTGGCTTTGGAGCCTGTCCTGGAACTAGCTCTTGTAGACCAGGCTGGCCTCGAACTCACAGAGATCCGCCTGCCTCTGCCTCCCGAGTGCTGGGATTAAAGGCGTGTGCCACCACTGCCCGGTGACCCTGTCATTCTTAGATGACAAATCTACCAATTCCAGCCATTTTGTATAAATGGAACCATATGCTGCACGGTCCCAGCATTCAGGAGGCAGAGGCAGACAAATGTCTGTGAGTTCAAGGCTAGCCTAGTCTGCAGAGTGAGTTCCAGGATAGCCTGGGCTATACAGAGAAACCAAACAAATAAATGGAACCATGACATTTGGCCTTTTCTAACTGGCTTCTCTGACTCAGTGAGATGTTTGTGGGGTTCACCCTGGGGCTTGCCTACTGCATACTCTGTCCTGGACCTCTGTTGAACCCTCTCACAGCACAGCCTCAGTTCAGGGCCTCTGGTGGGAGTGGGGTGGGGGGTCAAGGTTCTGTCAGGTAGCCTGAGAGGATAGCGAGGGTCACATCCAGCTGTCCTTGGCCTGGTCAGGAAGTGGTTTGGGTTGCTGCTACTTGATCCTGCCTGCGTCAGGACTCACGGCTGTTCCCACTTGGCAGTGAGTCACTGGATGGGCATCTCCTCTGCACCTGTGTGCCAGTCTGGGGTCAGGGGCTAGGGCTGGAGGGACAGAACGATGCACCACCAGGGGCCAGAAGTGATGGCGGTCACATCCTGATGGTGGCAGAGGTGGCTACCAGCAGTCCTAGGTCTCCTTCCTTCCAGTTGAAAGCATAGGATGATGGCAAAAGTGAAGGCCCCAGGGTTATTGCTTCAGCTTCCTGAACCAGCGGGGTGGGAGGGAGGAATGTGCTGCTCTGATTGGTCAGGACTGAGCCAGGTGTGTGCCCTTGACACGCAGGAGGGGACAGTTTTACTTGAACCACGCGACCTGAGGGTAAGGAAAGCTTGAGTTACCAGTAGGAACTCAGGGTCCTGAACCAAGAGGCGGAGACAAAGGTGGGCGGACAGACAGGTTCCAGGCAATGACGCAATCTGCCCATCACATGTGTGCATATGATCAGGAGAAAGTGCTTCCTTTCCCTGAGCCTCAGTTTTCCCATCAGAACAGAGATAGTTCAGAGCTCTCCAAGCTCTAAACTCAAAAGGTCAGATTACCATGAAAATGCAGCAGCCCAGCATCCCAGGGCGGCAGATCTGAGCTGGGGACTGGGACGGTGTGGCTTTCAGGGGACTCTGGGGATGAGCCTGGGGCCTACACCTGGCCTCCAGTCCCTGCCTGGCCCACAGGGAACAGCCTGTGATGAGGAAGGAGGTTTCTGAGGAGGGCTTCGCACATCCCTAGCATTCTTTAGCTATAATCGCCTCCAAATGGCATGATCTCATCCCTGAGCACGGAAGGCTGGGGGGGGGGGTGGACGAGCTGGCTGCCAGCAGCTGACACAGTTTGTGACTAAAACCCGCTTCCCTCTGGGAGGCAGGGAGAGATGGCCACATTCTCGAAGACAATGTAAAAGTTTTGGGGGGAAATGTTGACCTAAAGAATAGTGGAGGTGCCTTCTTTTCCAGCTTTGGGGAGGCCCACGGCGTCTCCCCAGGGGGTCCAAACCAGGTGTGTCCTGACCAATGCTTACAGTGAACTCAACCCAACATAGGTCATGGACGTCCCCCAAATGTTGGGGTGGAAGCCTGGGCCAGCCCTCAAGTGGCCCCGTCCCTTCTGGATTCCTGGGCTCATTTAAATGCCCATACATTAATTTGGAAAGATAGACTTGTGGGAAGCCTGTCACGGCACCATCTGCTAGGCGTTTGTCACGGCCGCATTACATAATAGGAAAGACATTTTTTCAGGAATGCTGCTGCATTTAGTAATTGGATCGCCAGAGAGCAGCCAGGCCTGGGCATTTGGCATCACAGTTCAAAGATGCCACAGGCTTCTCTCTGGGGTGTGGCCTCCCCAGATTCCAGGCAGTCTTGGCAGACACCTGAGTGCAGCCTGGGGCTGGGAAGCAGACCCAGAGGCCTCAACTCGCCTCCATTTTCTCACTTTCCCTTTCTTCCCTGGTTACCTCTCTGGCTGCTCTCGCCAGTATCGGCAATAACCAACTGACTTTACACTACCAGCCCCAATTTCCATGACCCAGGCTACCAGCCTAGATGCTCTCTAACTGAGCAAGGGACAATGGAGCCCTGGTTTCTTCATCTAACAGTAAGGGTCATTCAGCTTCTGGAACACAAGATTCCTCATAATACTGCGTGAGGGTGACGGACGAGAGTCAGGGGCTTGGCTCCCGGGCCTGTGGGGAGTGAGGGACAAGAGCTAGCTGTTTTGTAAAACCTGTCTGATCCCAAGCAGTCTTGTGTTATTTTTCCTCTCCTTTCTATTAGACTCAGCAAGTACAGAGGAAGTGGCCTTGGTGGAGCAGAGCTGGCTATGTGCACAGGCCCTGTGTTTGCAGAGGCGCCAGCTCAGAGGATCTAATGCCACACAGCAAAATGGCCCTAAAATAAACATTTTATTTTAACTAACTCATTGGATTTTTTTTTTTTTTTTTGAGGCAGAGTCTTGCTCTGTAGCCCAGGTTGGCCTGGAACTCACTGTAGCCCAGGCTGGCAATGCTCTCATGGTGACTCACCTAGCTCACCTCCTGGGTGCTGGGATCCCAGCTGTGTCATTATTTTCAAATCAGTTCATGGAAAAAGCCTGGCTCGTTCTGAAAACTCGAAACACCTTGCCGTGGCCAGTTTGCATTTTCACGCAGCCCACGAGGAGGGACCCAACCCACCACTATCCCCATCCCTGGGGACTCTGGGACAAGTTTCTCTGTCATCAAAGCACATCAGTCGGTGGTTGGGGCCACTGGATGGATTCAGCTTGGCCAGGCAGCAGTCATGTGACCTCAAGGGCCCTTTCTTCCTTGAAAGTTTTCAAAAACTACATTTTTTTTAAAGCTTATTTATTATGTATACAGTGTTTTGCCTGCAGCCCAGAAGAGGGCATCAGATCCCATTACAGATGGTTGTGAGCCACTATGTGGTTGCTGGGAATTGAACTCAGGACCTTTGGAAGAGCAGTCAGTGCTCTTAACCTCTGAGCTAACTCTACAGCCCCTACATTTTTTTTTTTACTATGTGTGTGTGTGATAGAGAGAAAAGGGAGACAGAGAGACAGACATGTATACACACACACACACACACACACACACACACACACACACAGAGAGAGAGAGAACGTAATGGGCATGATGGCATGTGTCTGTGATCCTAGCTCAGGGGTCTGAGACAAGAGGAGAGAGAGAACATACATGCATACGTGCATGTGTCAAGGTGCAGGTGTTATGGCCAGAGGGTAACACTCAGAAGTTATTCTTTCCTTCTACCGTGTGAGTCCTGGGAACCGAACTCAGACTGTGAGGGTTGGCAGCAAGCACCTTTACCTTCTGGGACATCTCATTGGCCCCTTAAAAAGGCTCTTAGGGTCGCGAGGTCACACTGTTGTGTACGGGAAGCTCTGGAATCTGCTCTTGCTCTGCTTGTTCCTCTGCTGTCTCTTGGCACCAGGGCCACAAGGCTGAGGATGGCCATGCCAGAGACAGGAAGCTGTACCCGCAGCAGGTGGCCGTGAGGTCATCTCCTTGAGCAATGAATGCCCCGTGTCTCTGTTCACTTTCCCTTCTTCTGCAGTGGCAGGATTCACATTGAGAGTTAAACGTGTCATTCTGAAGGAAAGACCTTACATCTAGGCCAAGCTATGCCTGCCGCAGGGCCTTTGCATGCCATGCTTGCTTTTCAGATGGCTGCTTCCTTTCAGATGATCTCTCTGCCTTCTCATTCTGGTTCAGCTTGAATTGCTGAGCAAGACTTCCCCTGCTTAGCCCAGGATGAGCGGCCCTGGCCTGCGCACACATTCTTCCCAGATGCTGTTTTCTCATTCCAGAGGGTTGGTCTATCCTGGGCTACTGCTGTGTCCCCCAGCATCTAGACCATTGCCTGGCGCATGCTGAAGGAGAGGGAAGGAGGGAGGGAGGGAGAGAGGAAGGGAGAGAGGGAGCTTTTTAACTCCTATGGGCATTCTGTAAAGCAGGGATAGATACCGGGAGAAGGTCACCAGTCAAGAAGGGGACAGGAAGGGAGGAAGGGACCCAGGTTATCTGTTTCTACACCTCCCTTGCCCCTGTACCCCCCAGAGGTAGCAGCAGAGTAGACAAGAAGGCTGCCAGCCCACAGACCACCCCAAAATGGTCAACTTCAGAGGGTCATAAAATGAGCTAGGCAGGCAGTCAGGAAGAGAGACTGTTTACAGGGGCTGCTGGCCATTGCCATGACAACTGGTTAGCCCACAGCTTCCTGCGTCACCAAGGACGCAGGTTTGCTGCAAGACTGGGACGTGAGGAACTGGGAGGGGTGCTGGCAGAAGAGAGGGACCCCAAGCACCCATTGTGATGCAAGATATTCTCATTTTTCAGTTTTCCTAGAGCTGGAAGAGCCTGGTGTTGCCACATGGTGTGTGTGTGTGTGTGTGTGTGTGTGTGTGTGTTGGGGGCAGGTCTGTGTGGAGCCAGAGTACCTCGATGTCAGCTTGACTACTCCTTGAGCAGGTGACTTAACCTCTATGTCCCTTAGTTCCCTCACACATAAGACACGGATAGAAAGTAATGGCACCGCGGGTCTCATGTGGGGACACCATGGCACTGAAATATAGTTTGCATTGTGTCTCCTGTGTTTATTTTATTTTTATTTTTGGAGACAGAATTTCACTAAACAACTCAGGTTGACCTTAAACTCTCCATCCTCCTGCCTCGACCTCTGGAGTACTTGATGCTACAGGTCCGTATTACCATGCCTGACTCTATTGTTCAGTTCTTTATGTAGGGGTGGACATGTGTGTGTGCGTGCATGTGTGCGTGTGTGTGTGTGTAATTAGGTTTATCTATTTTATATGTATGAATGTTTTTGCCTACATGTATGTGTGTACCGCATGCCTGGTACCCACAGAGGCCAGAAGCGGGCATCATCCCCTGGAACCGGAGTTGCAGATGGTAGTGAGCCACCATGTGGGTGCTGGGAATCAAACCCAGGTCATCTGCAAGAGCAGCCAGTGCTCCTAACCACAGAGCCGCTGCCCTAGGCCTCCACCTTCATTTGTGAGGCAGAGCCGCTCACTGGGCTCACTGATGGTCTGGCGTTCAAGCTTCCTTGGGATTGTCTTGTCTGCCTCCTTAGCATTGGACTTACACATGGCTTCCTTAGGTGGGGGCTGCAGATTCGAACTCGGGTCCTCACGCTTGTACAGCAGGTACTTTCTAGCTGAGACACCTCCTCTGGCCTTGTTCTTTACTTCTTGAGATGGACTTGCATTTGCTTTGAAGCTGTCTTCCTACTAGGGGTCCTGGGGTGCTCTCACCCCAATTTCTCTTATTCCTTCAACAACTATCAACTGAACACCTACTGTGTGCCTGGCAGGGTCCCAGAGGCTGGCATACAATGAGTAAAATAGGCCAGAAGCCCTGTCCAGGTGGGTAGACACTGAAAGTGACCGAAGGGAGAGTCCGTATCATACCATGTCGGACCGCATTCAGTGCTGGTGAGGAAAGGGGCTGGGGTGACAGCTATGCTTAGGAGTGCTGATGAGTGTGGAGATTTTAGACAGTGGTAGGGGTGCCAGTGTGTGAGGGGAGACTCCCCTGAGCAAGTGGATGTTGAGCCCAGTTTGCAGGAGGTGAAGGAGAAAGTTACTAGTTATTTGGGGCAAGAAATTCCCATCTCAGGGGGCTGGAGAGGTGGCCCAGAGGTTGGGAGCACTGGCTGCTCTTCTAGAAGCCCTGAGTTCAATTCCCAGCAACCACATGGTGGCTTACAACCATCTATAATGAGATCTAGTGCCCTCTTCCAACCTGCAGGCAGAACACTGTATACATAATAAATAAATCTTTGAAAAAAAAAGAAAAAGAAATTCCCATCTCCTTCCAGGCAGAGGGAATGGTAAGTGTGAAGGGCTGGAGCAGGAACATGAGCTTAAAGCTGCATTGTTTTTCCCTTAAAGATGAAGATTTTTGGCCGGGCAGTGGTGGCGCACGCCTTTAATCCCAGCACTCGGGAGGCAGAAGCAGGCAGATCTCTGTGAGTTCGAGGCCAGCCTGGTCTACAAGAGCTAGTTCCAGGACAGGCACCAAAGCTACAGAGAAACCCTGTCTTGAAACCCTCCCCCCCAAAAAAAGATGAATATTTTTCTTTTTCTTTCTTTTTTTTTGAGGCAGAGTCTCTCTATGTAGTTCTGGCTGTCCTGGAACTCACTCTGTAGATCAGTCTGGCCTTGAACTCACAGAGATCCACCTGCCTCTACTTCCCAAGTGCTGGGATTAAAGGCAGACAGTATCACACCCAGTTTAAAGAAGATTTTTTATTTTTATTGTATATTAGTGTATTTGTGTGTGGGTTTGTGCACATGAGTGCAGTGCCCACAGGGACCAGAAGAGGGTGACAAATCCCTGGGAACTGTAGTTAAAGGTGATTGTGGCTCCTCTATGAAAGAATGTACTGTTAACTGTGGAGCTATCTCTCAGCCGTTCTATTTCTGTGTCTGCATGTGTGACATCATATAGCACATGGTGGCTATGTGTTGACAGACACATGGGTCGTAAAATACATGTGTCTATACTTGTGACTCAGGGGTGTCACACAGCTTGCAATACAGGGGGACTTCCTGAATCCAGATAACACAGTACCCTGAGTGCATCTGCAAGTGAGCAGTCAGACACGCCTGTGACCCCCACACCTGTGTTTATTTGGGATCTTTTGGATGTTGCTGGTATGCAAATGCACATATATGGATATTTAAACTGTTGGGCATGGAGGAACATGTCTAATCCTAGCACTTGGGTGGCAGAGACAGGGGGACTAGGAACACAAGGTCTTTTTTTTTTTTTTTTTGGTTTTTTCGAGACAGGGTTTCTATGTAGCTTTGGGGCCTGTCTTGGAACTAGCTCTTGTAGACCAGGCTGGCCTCGAACTCACAGAGACCCACCAGCCTCTGCCTCCCAAGTGCTGGGATTAAAGGCATGTGCCAACACCGCCTGGCTTTCAAGGTCATTCTTAACTATGTATTGAGTTTGAAGTCAGCCTGGGCAAC
Source organism: Ondatra zibethicus (assembly GCA_004026605.1). NCBI lineage: Eukaryota > Metazoa > Chordata > Mammalia > Rodentia > Cricetidae > Ondatra > Ondatra zibethicus. The sequence continues at coordinate 77,740 of PVIU01002971.1, forward strand.
TTGAGACCCTGTCACAAACCAATAATAACAGATAACAGAACTGGAGAACTCTGTTCTTCCAGAGGACCCAGGTTCAATTCCCAGCACTCATCTGTAACTCCAGTTCCAGGGAATCTGATGCTCTTCTCTGACTTCCACAGGCATACTTGGGGTGCGTAGATATTTATGCAGGCAAGCCACCCATGCACCTAAAAATACATAAAATTAAAAAACAACATAAAATGATTTTTAATGTTAATGAACTCATTTATTGCAGGCTAGGCAAGTTTCAAATGGTAGCGTTTCTATTAGTCTTTCAGATCCTTCAGACTTCTGGTGGCCGACTTCACAGCAGAAGTGGTGTTGTAGGTCCAGGCCCTGCCAGGCACTGTTTTCATGCACGAACCATAATGCGGGTGCCAGTAGCTCATCTCCATTATCCATTTTTATTTATTTATGTGTGTGAGCTTCATGCATGCTAAATGTTACTCTCTCTGCTGGTGTTGGTGCCTCATTCCCCAAAGGTTTTCATGCTAGCACTGATGATTCTGAACGTGGCATTGACATCAGTGATCTGGATTCGCTGGGTCTTCGCTGCATTTGTTCATGGATCAGAAGCAGACATACCACTCTTGTTGCACTGGCTGAGTACTGGAAGGGAGACATGGCTGCTTCCCGTGCCTAAGCGCGTCTGCATGGGACCACAATCCATACATCTGAGCATATTCTGTTCCTTTAGACAAGATTTAGCCCAGCCGTAGTGGTGCACACCTTTAATCCCAGCACTCAAGAGGCAGAGGCAGGAGGATCTCTGTGAGTTCGAGGCCAGCTGGGTCTACAAAACTAGTTCTAGTATAGCCAGGGCTACACAGAGAAACCCTGTCTCAAAACAAACAAACAAACAAAAAACCTAAAAAGACCAAATGTAGTGATATTTCATTTGTAGTTTAATAGATAAAGCTTGCCTGAAGGTCAGTGCAAAGCTAGCCACACTAGTTAGCCATACAGGCCAGGCAGTGGTGGCACACACCTTTAATCCCAGCAGCCACAGTTAGCCATAGAGTCCGGGCTGTGGTGGTGCACGCCTTCAATCCCAGCACTAGAGAGGAATATAAGGCAGGATGAGACAGCAACTTTCTGTTTCATTCTGAAGATTTCAAAGAGGTAAGAACTCTCTAGTGGCTTGGCTGCTTTACTTTTCCAATTTTCAGACTGAACCCGAATATGTGTCTCTGGGTTTTTACTACTCGTGCTAAAACCAAAACCAAACAAAAACAAACAAAAGACAAAACTTTGAGGAAGGTGTTGTTGCTCCTGCCTGGAATCATCACCCTTGGAAGTGGAGGCAGGAGGATCAAGAATTCAAGCTATATGATGAGTTTGAGGTCTGCCTGGGCTATATGGGCCCCTGCTTCAAAACAAAATCAGAAATAGGAACCCAAACTAAACCAAACTGAACCCCCAAACCAAACCAAAAGAACCCAGGGACTGGGATGTGGCTCAGGGGCAGAGCATTGCCAACACACATGAAGCCCTGGGTTCCACCTCCAGCACCATGAGCTATAAAGAAACAGACAAGGGTCAGGCTGACCGCATGCCTGCCTCTCATGTTTTCCTTAAAGCCATTCCAGCGGGAGATATCTGCTGTTTCAATCAATGATGTGTGTGTGTGTGTGTGTGTGTGTGTGTGTGTGTCTCCATGGTCTTGCTGTGTGACCACAGCAGGCGCTCCTCCAATACAAGCCTCAGTTTCCCCACCTTCAAATGGTGGGCATGGTGCTGCCTGCCCACAGGTTGAGTTGAGGTAATGGGTAGAAGTGGGGTTCTTCAGAACAGGCCTGGTAAGGGGTAATGAATGGGAGCTGTTATCATGGCTCTGTTTCTGAGGGAAGGAGGGGTCCAGGGCTCCCAGCAGCCCTTGGCAACACCTTCATCCGTCTTCTGCCAGACGCCAGGCCCTGGCACTCCTATCCAGGCGGCACTTAAGGAGTCGCTCCCAAGTTTCTCTTTTAATTTTCATTATGTAAATTCCACATTTCCTGGAATAGGGATCTTGACTGTCTGCACTCATTCGGAAATTGAGTCAGCAAAGGCCCTCATTTATATTAATGAGGCCTAGAGTCTGACTCGAGGGGAGCCCAGACAAGGATGAATGGTGGCGGTTGACCTCTGAGCCACCCAGTCGGTACTCGTGCGCTGGCAGGGGAGCAGCTGCCTCTGGCTTGAGGCTGCAAGTCAGTATGAAGGGACTCCTCGCCTGGCCTAGTTCCAGCCGTTGCTGCTCCACTCTGAGGACAGAGCGGTAGGCAGTTCACCTTGTCAAGAGGTGGCATCATGAATCACAGGGTTGAGCTGAGGTTGGGAATCTCCCCAAAGCCCACTGCTCCCCTCCAACAGCCCCTGGCTGCCTGAGAGTCAGACAATGGAATTTGGTCATTTGTTCCTTTACCTCATATCTGTATAGTCCAAGTCTTCCCCTACCAGTATTGGGAGCCTTTTGTCATTCTGGGGTTACTCTCCCAGCCTGTCAACAGCTGGACCTGAATGAGAGAACGGCATGCAGGTGCGCACAGAAAGAGTATAGGCATGCCTGCCAGGCCCTGCTTCCGCTGGTGTTTCATGGCGGTGGAAGGGGTGGGAGTGGGGTGGCGGTGGGGGGGGGCACGGGACAGGGATGGGGATGACACTTTTAATCAGCCCCAGGCAGCTTCAGGCTCAGCAAGCTGACTCTGCATAAATGCTCAGATAGCTGCTGGAGGCCACATCGCTGACGGGAGAACCCGGTCTCTAAACAGGCCCTGAGCTCATGCTGTGGGCATGGGTGTACCCACTTCTGGACTGAGTAGGGAGGCTAGGCAGTCATGACAATGGGACCTTTATTAAGGAGATCTTAAGTGTGTACTGGGGGAAATGCAGGAGGGGGAACAGGGGTCAGACCCTGGTGGGGTCTCAGAGGGGGCATATGTCTGTGGGCTGGCTAGGACTAAGTTGGGCCCTTTGCCCCCACACTGTCATTTCTTAGATTTTGCTTTGCTTTGTTTTTGAGACAGGGTTTCTCTGTGTAGTCCTGGCTGTCCTGGAACTCTCTCTGTAGACCAGGCTGGCCTCAGACTCAGAGATCCACCTGCCTCTGCCTCCCGAGTCCCTGCTTCCTCTGGTGTCTCCTCTGGTGCTGGGATTGAATGTGTGTGCCACCATGCCGGACTACATTTCTCTGATATTTTTAACCTTGAGTTGCAGGAAGAGGGATGGTTTCCACCCCAGTTGTCACACACACACACACACACACACACACACATCAGTGAGAATTTCATGAGTCTTAGTCCCTAATTCTGAGTGACATAATGCTGACTTCAATGCCACTCTCTTGTCTGTTCTGTTTCATTCCTTATGCTATACTGGACTTTATTCCTAAGAAGGAGCAGTCAGGGACTGAGTTAACAGCGAATACTGCTCTCAACAAGGACCTATTTGATTCCCAGACTCCACGTGCACCATAGGGTAGTCCACAAATGTCTGCAAACGTCAGCTCCAGGGGATCTGATTTGTGTACCCATACCCATGCACAGATACACACATCTACATGCAATTAAAAAATAAAATAAATCCTTGGAAAAAACTGAACGTGATGGATGTTATACTGAGAAGGGCATGTGTATGCGCGCATGTGTGTGTGTACGTGTGTGTGCATGCACACACGTGTGTGCATGAACGTGTGTGTGTGCATGTGTTGTCAGAGCAAAGGGTTATTGACAAGTTGACACCTGAAAGAAGCCAGGCTTATTGGGGGCGATAGGCCAGTCACATTTTCAGGCCCTCACTCTTCCAAGCAAAGTGAAGCTACCAGCATGGACCTTCCAGGCCCTCAGACTCTGAGATTCACATGGCTCGCCTAGAAACATTCTCCCATGCAGAAGGGACAGCCAGAGCAAAGGCCCTGAGGTAGATATGTACTTCGTGTACCAGAAAATTGACACAGGGCTAGTGTGTTCGGCGGTGAAGGAGGGAGAAGACAGGAGACACAGAAGTGCCCTCTGGGTGGGAACAGGGTGTCTGAGAAGCAGGAAGGAGATGATTGACAGATCAGGAGGCCCTCAGTGAGTGTGGGGGCAGGAGATGAGTGCCTGGCAGGACTTAACCGAGGACTTGGGCTTTGTGCCACGTGTGATTGGGAGCCTCAGGGGAGCTTTCCGAGGACATGGTGACATGCCCAGCTTGACAGCTTGACAGGAAACCCTCTGGCCACTGTGCTAAGGAGAGCCTGGAAGAGATGCAGGGCAGAACTGAGGAGCCTGGCTGGGGGCACTGCAGTCATCAAGCCACGGGCGGGCGGTGTGTCTGGGGCGGTGTGTCTGGGGCGGTGTGTCTGGGGCGGTGTGTCTGGGGCGGTGTGTCTGGGGAGGTGTGGCTGGGGCGGTGTGTCTGGGGCGGTGTGGCTGTGGAGGTGTGGCTGGGGCGGTGTGGCTGGGGAGGTGTGGCTGTGGAGGTGTGGCTGGGGCGGTGTGGCTGGGGAGGTGTGGCTGGGGCGGTGTGGCTGGGGAGGTGTGGCTGGGGAGGTGGCATTGAAGTGGAAAGGCAGATCCCAGCTCTGTGGAAAGCTGAGCTCAGAGGAAGAGCCCACCAGCCATTTACTTCAGCATTGCTCGCTACAGGGGAAGGTCAGGGCAACTACAATGCCTGATCGTAGGAGACCAGCCATTGACACAGCCTCGTGGGAGGACTTGTGAGTCTCTTATGGGATGAGGCCCACAGTGTACCCAGTGAGAATGTGAGGGGCAGGGAGGGCTGGTCACAGGTAACTGTGAGCTGCACAGGAAGGCAAAATGAAACACCCTGTTTGTGTGTTTGTGTGTGCACAAGCACACATATGTGTCAAGATCCTCTCCACGAAGGACTAGCGCTGTAGACAAGGATTGCATCCAGAAATGGAGGCCTGAGGCAGGAGGGAGATTTTGACTTTGATGTTTGACCCCATTCTAGTGGGCCTCAACTGGAGGTAATTTTACCTTCCCTCCCATTCTTCACCCCACCCCCACCAAGTCCCCAGGACAGCTGGAGAGGAAACTGCGGGAGGGAGGGTGCTCTTGGCATCCAGGGTTGGGGTCAGGGTTGTTGAGCATCCCACAGCCTTCAGCACGGCTCCAGCCAAGAGGGAGCCTGAGGCTGCCATGCTCTCTCTGAATTACATGTAGGTTGAAACTGAAACCGAGATTTTTGCCCTGGCAGTGCTGAAGCATGCGCGGGCAGCTTGTATATGGCGGCTCTGCTGAGCTTGTCCATATTGGGTTTCATGGTCTAAGATGACGAGGACGGCTGACCAGGTCTCTTCCTCCACAATATTCTGTCTGTGTGTATGCCTGCAGGCCAGAAGAGGGCGCCAGACCCCATTACAGATGGCTGTGAGCCACCATGTGGTTGCTGGGAATTGAACTCAGGACCTTTGGAAGAGCAGGCAGTGCTCTTAACCGCTGAGCCATCTCTCCAGGCTAACTTGATGTAAGGTTAGTTGAGTCTTATTTCTAAAAGATGGCTTCTATGTTGAATGTTGAAGCATCCGTTGTCCTACAGGCACCCGTGATGGGATATGGTATATGGTGCTCACTTCTTTAACATCTTGACTTAGGAAATAAACCACTAGCCAGGTTTACACACTTTTTCAAACCAAACGGAAAACAGCCTGGTCTGTGATATTCAGCTCAGGCTGGCCTCGTGCTTACTGTGTAGCAGAGGGTGACCTTAAACTCCTGACCTTCCTGCCTCCCCATCCTGAATGCTGGGAATGAAGTGTGTGCCATCATACCTAGTCTATGTCATGCTGGGGATAGACTCTGCATGCTAGGCAAGCACTCTACTGATGGAACCGCATCGCCAGCTAGGAGGAGAGGCTTCTGAGCTCGGCTTCCAGTCCCGGGGAGAAGACGCCTGCAGTTGAGACACTGTGACCTTTGTCACCCCGGATAGCTGCTCCTGACTTTCAGTACCATAAAAACCACAGGAAAGCAGGTGCTCCAAGTTGCTAGGCACTGGGGTAATCTGGTTCATCGTGGCTGGAAACAAATGGATAGTCTCCATCTTGGTACCCAGGGCAGAGAGCCCAACACTGGTGGCTGTTTCTGGTCCATAGTTCTGGTCAGCCTATAAGCTGTGTCTGGACAAAGACTGTGGTCAGTCTGTGGCTGTGGTTAGCCTCTGGCTGTGACTGGCCTGTGGCTGTGGTCAGCCTGTGGCTCTCTGTGTCTGTATCTGTGGTCAGCCTGTGGTTAGCTTGTGGCTGTGGTCAGCCAGTGGTGTGGCTGGCCTGCACACGTACCTCCACTGGCCAGTACATGTAAAGGAACTAGAATTCATCATCAACACTTAAAAGCTGACATCTCTTGTGAAATATACACCTTTCTGATTCCTCTTCATCATTATTATTTACTTATCTATTTGTGTGCATGTGAGAGAGGGGGAAAGAAGGGAGAGGTGGGGGTCATGCTACAGCATTGCCTGTGGAAGTCAGAAGACAACTTGTGGAACTGTTTCTCTCCTTCCACCATGGTCAAACTCCAGCCATCAGGCTTGGCAGCAAGCACTTTTACTCGCTGAGCCATTTTGCCAACTCCATATTTCTGGTTCTTGTAAGATGTGGTGTGACTATCCTACATCCCTAGGAGAGAAGAACCGGCTGGAGATGATAGCACGTGGACGTGTCCTCCAGATGATCACGCCCATCGTTTCCCTTATTCCTGGAATCCAGGTGGCTTTGCGCTTCTGTCACCCTCTTGGCCCTGGGGGTTAGACGCTGCTACCATCTTTGGCTTTTGTTTTGGGTCTGTCTCCCAGAGCGCAGTTGCCTGGAGCTCTGAGACTCCTGCTTCCACTCCCAGGAGTGCTGGGTGACCGCATGCACCACTTTGCCTGACCTATGGTAAAGCGTTTTTTTTTTTTTTTTTTTTACGGGAAAAAGGTGTCTAGGTAGAACAGACACGAGAGCCACAAGGCTCTGGGTTTTGATTCACAGGTACAGTCCAAGAGCTTGTGTACTGGGGGTGATAAGCCAGTTGCATTTTTGTGCACTTTCTCCCAGGGGAAGTGAAGCTCCCAGCATGGACCTTCCAGGTCCTCAGACCCTCAACCTCCTCCCTCTCCCAAAAATAAGCCAAACACCACCAGGCTTGTTTTCTCCGGATCTTTTATTGAACGCTGCAGACTTCATTAAGGGACCATTTGCTTGGAAATTCTTAAACATGTGAACGTTTTTTTTACAAGACAGGACAGCAGCCGGAGGTCACACAAGGGTCACAAGTCCATCTCACCACATGCAGAAGACAACACTGGGGTTTGGTTGGTTTTCTTGTGTGCACACTCATGTGCATGTATGAGCACATGCACACCAATGTGCATTGTTACATGTACAGGAAGGACTAGAGCCTTCCACTGGTGAAGGTTCAACAGGACCCATGAACACAACCGGAAGAAAAGTGGCTGAGGACCTGGTGGATTATGGCTACTATGATTGGCTTGGCCCCCTTGGAGGGTGGGGCAATCGGAATGGCTTTGCTGGCAGAAGAACCCCAGCCTTACGCTGTAGGGTCCCGGGAGGGGCAGAGGGTCTGAGCTGATGGAATTGGCATGCTTGTCAATGTAAGCGAGCCTTTGGGGCTCAGTTAAAAGGAGAGACCATTGGTTCTTACAACTCAGGAAATGAGATCCAGTTACAGACACCGGCTCCCATCTTCCTGCCCTCGTTAAGTCCCAGACCGCCTCTAACTTGGACCCTTGGCTTGAACTACTGGCTATCTACTGTGGTCTCCGTGGGACCTCCCTGTGAACTGAAGTGGAACAAGCAGGACGGCAGGAGAGCGACAGGTGCTGGCCAGCCTCAGGGCAAGAGGCTCTGAGTAGACCATGGCTCCTATCAGTTCGAGGCTACCAACATCAAATGTGTGCATTACTGTGACTCCAGACATAGTCATAGAAGACATGGGATCGGCAGGGGCAGTTCAGAGAGAAAGGGACTCCCACTCTTTTCTTCCCAGTTAGCAACTCCCGAGCCAGGTGAGGCTCCTTTTTACTACATCCCCATCCACTTCCCACTCCCACATCCACTTTCCCCAAAACACAAGCTGGATGATCATTGTGTGCCACGAGCTTCTGGTGTAGAAAAAGGGGGGCTCCCTGACCTTTAGCTTAGACTCAAACCGAATGGACCTAGAGAGGAAGAGGATAGCTGCCCTGTACTCCCTGCAGTTAAATCTGGCTTGTGGATGCCCACTGGTCTCAGAAGTCTCAAACTCCGGGGAAGCCCAGAGGCTGGGAGCTGTGCAGTTGAGCTAGACCCTTAGGGCCCTTATGTGCAACCCTGTCTACCCAGAGCTTTGCCTGGGGAGGCAGGAAGTGCGTGAGCTCTCTGTGTGGCTTGGAGCACATCTAAGTGGGACAAAATTGGGGATCCCCTACATTTTCTCCAATTGCAGTGTAACTGCAGTTGAGTGTCTTGGGCAACACCTCTGTGGGCTGAGATTTTGGAAACTGGTTTCAGTTTAATTCAGTTTTAGAAGAGAGTGATTCAGCCAACCTCAGCCTACTGGTCTACCTTGCCTTTCTAAACCACTGAGACCACCCAGACTTGGACTCCCCCAGAAGTTCACGTCACCTCCTCCATACCCATCACGCCCAGTGAGGAAGAGCTTGTCAGCTCTGTGCTGAGTGAAGGTGAATGGCAGGAGACAGGTCCTTTGGGGATGGATGTGGGGAGCAGGCTCTCTTCTTGGAAGCAGCTGGAGCTTTGTTTCTTGAAAGCGGAAATTATGGCTACCTCAGTCTTTTTTATTTTTCTGAATTTATTTTGCGGGTAGAGATCTTTGAAAATCTTGAATAGGTTCAATATTTTATTTAACAGGGAAACAAAAAGCCCTTTTTGGAATGGCGTCTTTTGGGATTGCCTGGGCAGTGGGTGGCTGGCTTGTGGGGTGATCACTGCGTTTTTTTGGTGGACACAGGATCTAGGAGAAGGGGCTGAAGCACCATGCGGTGACCAACCACAGGTAGGACTTTGTGGATTGACCCTTTGCTGGCCAGGGAAAGGGCAGCATGCATCTCATCTCCATGTGGTCCTTGTTAGGCCACTGGGAAAGGGTTGGGTGAATGATTAACAGGGTCAGGCTTGTGAGTTGAGTCCCCTGCTGCAACCTTCTTGTTTTGGTGCCTCCTGGGATGGCCCCGATCCTATAACCTTAGGTCCCACTAGCTGTGCTCCAAGACCTTATCTATGTGGCCTGAACCTGGGCCCAGAATGTTCAAGACACCTATGCAGATACTGATATGTGCACATAAGGCCATGGACAGCAGCACACACACACACATACACACACACACACACACACACACACACACACACACACACACACACACACACACACACACACACACACACTCTCTCTCTCTCCAAGAAAGGATTGATTTGAGTTTCCAGTCCAATTTTGCAATTATGCCAGGGCCAATTTGTGTATTATCCAGACTCCCTGTGAATACCTGAAATACAGTGGGTAGTCAGGAGCTCCTTACCCACCATGCATTGCATTCCATGAGCAGATCACCTAACTAATGGGAAAGGGCTTACTGGCTTTGAGTGGAAATTGATCAACTCATGTTAGGTGGCTACTTTCTTGGGCCAACTCCCTGCCCAGGCTCTCCTGCTAGCTTTTAGATCTCTTCAGGACCTTGGCTGAGAGGGACAGATGTAGGGCTAGACGTGTACAGGAGGGCTCACTTGACTAACAGCCCCTTCCAAATTCCATTCAAATTGCCGTTTGGAAATTTCTAGAGAAATTCTATGGCAAGGAAAGAGGATCAGAGCATACCCCATCTTTCTTGGGAAGACAGCCAGTGTTTACTTATCTGGGTAGGAAACCTGGGAAATAACAGGACAGTACTTTTTAATTTTGTTCTTATGCAAAAGTTACACACACACACACACACACACACACACACACACACACACATACATACGCACACACAAACAAAATCTTGTCTGTTTTATTTGGCTCTGGAACAAACCAGGCTACCAGGAATTTTTAAGGTTGGGGAAACTGATTAGAATCACATTCCAAAATAATACATTCAGAAACTGGATATAGCTCAGGGGTCAAGTGCTTGTCCAACACAGCCAAGATTCCAAACACCACAAAACAGAACAAAACCAAAGGGAAGAAAAGAAAATCCAACCACCAGGATAATAAATTGTGTTTGGGTTAGCATCCTCTTGGGGTTTTTTTCAGTTGGGGACACCATCACTGTTTGAGACGGAGGAGGTCCTGGCTCGACCCATATCTCTGATGCTGGTGAAGCTGAGGCAGGCAGGTGACCTGTTGAGCACGGGAGGCAGTCTGGTTGGCCTTCTTTGCTGTCCCATGTAGGCGACCGACGGAAGAACCCCTTGATTCCACGTGGTGTCTGTCCATCACCTGCCCCCAGGCTCCAAATCGCCTCACATATGAATGTTCAGAACTGACCAAGGACTAGAGGTTTGGAAAAGCAGAAGCTGGAAAAATATTGAGGCCCTTGCCCCAAATTTCACACTTGGCGCTGCTGAGAAGGACTGGGCAGGACGATTACAGCTTTGGGCTGTCACGCCTCAGTTTTTGGCTAAAAGGCTTTCTGGTCACTGGTTTTTGGTGAGACTGTGAGAAATGGATCGGAGATGCAGCACATTCCTCTGAGGTTTGCCAGAGCCTGCATATGCTCTGGTCCCTGGATCCAGTTGGTGGCCCTGGGAAGCAGGATGCTGGACATGGGGGCGGTCTGGCCAAGAGGGACTCAGGAGTGTTCCTGAGCTCAGCGATTGCTCGGAAGCAAGTTTGCTTGCAGGAGGGTCTTGGTTCCAGTATTTTGGGGAACAGGAAAGCTCGGTCCTTTAAGATCCTGGGAGGGTAGGGCCTGAGCTCCTGGCAACCCAGGTCCCAACTACACCTCTGCTTCACCTGGCTTGCTCCTGAATACCTGGATTCTTAAGAGTGACAGCCAGGGGGACACAGACCTGATGAAAAAAGACACAATGCCCCCCACCCCACCCCCTGGGGGGCCAGGAACTCAGGGGGACACAGACCTGATGAGGAAAAGACACAGATCCCCCCCACCCCACCCCCTGGGTCCAGGAACTCAGTCTTCTAGGATGTCAAACCCCAGTCTTTCCTCACCTCCAGACAACCAGAATCCAACAGAAGAAAAGAAAAAAACAGCCCAAGGGACAGTGGGAAGGAATAATGGGAAGCAGAAAAGACCAGCTATGCAAATGAGCAACGATAAAACCCCCAAGATATTACTGTTACAAAAGAAATTAGACTAAATTGTCCTATTATAAATATACTAAAAATACATATTATATATATATATATTGTATCTGAACAAAAAAATAGACTACTCTGAGATGTGTGGACGTCCTAGGATATAGATGCTTCTAGAGCCAGAAAAAATGGCAACAGAAAATGCAGAGGTAACTCTTATTTCCAGGTGTGCCCGGGGCTGGTTTGGGTGGCCCTGGCCTGGTGACATGAAAGCATTTGAGTGTTGTCATATAAACAATGCCTGGGGCTGGAGTGTTCCAATATCCTTCTGAGGACCTGGGAGTCCCCTTCTTTCTTCTGCCAGCTTCTTCTCAGCTACACACGCACAAAGCACATTCTAGAAGCTCTCCTGTGCATTCTTAGATTCAGCATAACCTGTGGTTTCTTTACTTGAGAAAAGTTGGCAGAGAAATAAGGAAAGGAGAGATATTTATATATCTATATCTATCTGTCTATCTAGCTATATAGAGAAACCTGGCTTTAGGGACCATTGTCTGGGATGAATTTTAAATATGCCCTTGTTCATGGACTAGACATTCCAGCCATGACCAGAGTCAGACAAATGCATAATAATTACCAAAGTCGACAGTACATTATAGTTGTATAGACGAGGATGCTGTTGTGTCTTGTGTGGTTTTTTTTCCCCTTCCTTCTTAAAAACGCGGATCTTCTCAGAAGGGGCCGAGATGAGGCGGCAGCTATGGAACACAGAGAAGGCGAGGCTCAACTGCTGGGGGCGGGCAGAGTGGGTCATGATTTGGGTAGTTCCTCTCTCCTTGATGACCAACATTCTCTCCTCTTTCTTTCTCCTCTCAATGTGCTTAAGATGGAATCCCAGAGAGAAATCCGCAGCCTGAGACCTGTTGTTTTGGGGGCATCCAGTGATGGAAGGGAGAGAGCACTGATCTGTCCTCCCCTCTCCCACAGGTCAGGCTTTCCCGGCATGATGGATGGGTGCGCACAGCTGCCCGATGCCTTTTCCAATGATGGGATGGATGCTGGAACTCGAGTTCCGCTGGGTTCCTGACAGCCTGTTGGTTTCACAACTGGGCCATAACTGAATCTCCACCTCCAGCCCTCGGTGTTATTCAGGGTACCTCACTTCCTTTGGCTCCGGTTGGTTCAGGACAGGTGGAAATGGACCACCAAGTTCAGGGGCCTCTGCCTCCACGCCTTGGCTTCCCTCTTCATGACTGAGAATCATCTGTCAGATTCAGCTTCATCTTGGTGACCCTTCTCCAGCTTCCCCAGTGCATGTAAACGCAGGTACCCATGTTGGGTGTGTGTGGAATGAAACTCAGTGTTCCTTTATAGCAGGTGGAGGGCTGGTAGGAAAATTTACAGTACTAACTTGAGTCACATGTGGAGGAAAAGCTGTATTCCCACGGTACACACACATATAAGTGGGGAAGAACAGAAACAACAACAAAATAAACCAAAATAAATCCAAAACAAAGCAGAAAATGTTTACGCATAGTTTACTCTGAGTTGATGAATTTCTATAGGAACTCTGTCGGACTCTGTTTATTCAGCTGGGAAGGGGTACTCTGAATTCGTCCTTCATTGACTCTGTAAAATGCTACTTTAAGGTCAGACAAAATGCAGGAGGAAGGGACAGCCAGGTCCTGCATGACACAAGGCAGAAGGGGCCTTTGGTTACAAGAAGAAGTCGCACCAAGTGTTTCTTAAGAAGAAAGAAGTCATTTCTCTTCTGTACACCTGCCTTCGGCTTAACCAACAAATGAAATGCCTTGATTTGAAGAAGGGGGCGGTAACTTCCTTCTGGCTATATATGGCTATGTTAAGACATGTTTACTTCCTGATATGTAAAATAGACTCTATCATCAGTAGGAGTTTTTACAGATAGCTCTAAAAATATCTGAATCGGAAATCACAACTATTTACTTTTTATCAAAAAGCATTTGTTTTGTTTTCCCTGAATTTTCACATTTGTGCTGCTGGGTGACATCTAGGGTGATGAAAAAACAAAGAGGAGACATGAGAGATGGTGAGCAGAACAGACCCGCGGTCACAGCAACAGGCCCCCACGGTCACAGCAACAGGCCCCCGCGGTCACAGCACCAGGCTGAGCTCAGCAGGGGGCTCTGGAGGCCCCCCTGCTTCCTGCCTCCAGGGCACTGCTGGACAGGGTGACCTTCACTGTCTACCCCTTCGCCTCTGTTTTGAGAAAGCTCTGAGGCCTGCGAGACAGCTGATGTCTCAGTCTTCTCCAACCACAGCAAATGCCAGGGTACACCCTCCGGAGGGAGAGCACCCTGGTCCCTGGAGATGCTGAGAAGTGTCACGAACCGTAGAAAACACTTTAAGGTTGATGTAGTAACCCTTGAGCATTCTACCTGTGACAGGTGGCCTGACCTCAGCCATGGAAACAGGAGGCAGAACATTGGGATGTAGGTCTGCTGATGGGTGTGGATCATGCCATTGAACTGTTGGGCAGACCAGCCATAAATTACTGAGGACAGGTGATCAATATCATGTCATTGCTCCATCAGGAAGACACATGCCTGTCACTGTTCTGAGGACAGAAAGGAGGACGCTACAGCATTTGGGACATTATCCACTATCACTATAGTAAGAAAACCACATTGTCCCATTGTACTACAGACAGGCTGACCAATAACACCATCTTTACTGATAGACAAGCCATAAATAACTACAGCATCGTGCAGACTGGTGTCACTGAGGAAGGGGCAACAACACTGTGCCACTGGGTTACAAGCAGGCAGGACAACGCCAGGTCAACACGCTAGGACAGGAAGACTGACACCAGGAAGTTTGTCATAACCTCTAGGGATACACATGGGTACTTATTGCTTTTGGCTGTGCCGTCTGCCTAGATGGCTGCGGGAAGGAGCATCGGGCTTCCGGGACAGACAGAGACACAGAACACACAATGGCTGGTTGACAAGAAAGAACAGTACGATACCCAACCCCCAGTTGCTGCGCCCTTCTGAGACGTGTGTCTCTTTCACATGGGATTTTAAGAGAGCCCTGCCCCGAGGGCTGAGGACCCCTTCTGACCCACGAGGGATGAGGGGTGATCCTGAGGGGCCATGGAGGAGCCCCGGACTCTAATGCGGTGACAGTGAGACCCAGTGTGGCCAGAAAGGGGCACAAGTAACACCCCAAGTGCAGGGCCACCATGAGGCCCATGGGAAATAGTGCTTGGTTTAAAGTGCAAGATCTTGACACTGTCCCTGGTAGAACCTAGATTAGAAAAACATAAAGTGCTTTTTATTAACTTATTATTATTTTTTAGTTTGAATACCACAGGAAACAAACAAAAGAACAAAAACAAAACAAAACAAAAAAAGAACTTCTCTCATAGTAGGTATGTTCCTATGTTCCCCGCCACAACGAAAAGTTGTCAGAAGCCTGCACAGGGCAGTTCAGGGAGGACTTTTTTTTTCTTTTCTTTTTTTCATGTAGAAAATGAAATTTATTATTTTTTAAATGCCGTTCTTCAGCCACACAGTCTCTTTGAATAATCTATCTTGTTTGCATATTTGACACTCACCTATCTTTTGAGTTCAGGCTAGTACTGTCTGGAACGCTCATTCCTGTGACAGCCCTAAAAGCGGTGGTCTGGTTTATCCCCCTGGCTGCATGCCAACCGTCTGAACCCTTCCTCGATTGCCAGGTGGGCAGAAAGAATGGAGTCCGAATTGTCAGCTCACCCTGACAGTGTCCTAGAATAAAGCCCTGGGTACCACAGAATACTCAGTCAAGCCGCTTGCCTGGTTAAGGGTTATGCCCTCGGACCATAGCTGATGGAACAGAGAATTCCTCATGATCAAAGTGTCCCCTGTACCCTTCTAACAGCAGGATCTTGCCGCGGAGGGCAGGTGATCTTGGAGGTGGCTAGATAACACCCAGAACAACTTGGTCAACCCACTCTTTCGCTAGCAGCCCCTTGCTCCAATGTCCTCATCCAGCTGAAGCCACGAGAGATGGAGATGGCACACTCAAAGGTTGGGAAAGCCTCAAGAGGAAACTAGGAAGTGGGTGGCCTGGGCTAGGTCTTAGTGGCTGTGAGCTCTGCTCATTTCATCTCGGGAAGGTGCTGTTAGGAGGTATGGTCCCCGTGGCTCGGCTGGTTATGTGTCCCATAGACCTGTCATGGCTCTCAGGGTCTCTCCTGTTGTTGGAGCTCTGCGGGGGGAGGGGGGGCTTGTGTCTCTGAGGTCATGTAGAACTCAGCGGCAGCAAGCCAAGCATCCCCCCTCCTTGATTTCTCCTGCAAACTCCCCTCTGTGGTGGGCAGCTCAGATGCTCTGATCCCGAGTGCTCCCATGTGCTCCTCCCCCAGGCAGCATGTGCACGTCGGGGGAGGTGTGGTTCTCCAGCTTGCACTTCTCTTGAGCTCCGGGGCCTTTCCCGGTCAACCCTTCTGAGGAGTAGACACAGTTCGGCCTTAAGAACTTAGGGGAGGTGGGTAAGGGGGAGCTTTCGAAGTGATTCTTCTCCGTTCTAGTTCCGATGCTGAACTTGGGGCTGGTGCTCCCGTGGATACTCTTGGGAGGACTGGAGTCCACACTGTAGAGTGGCTGCCCCTCATCATCTGTGTCCGTGTCTATGTACTGGTGGACGCCCGCCTCAAAGTTGAATGCTATTGCTGTGTGTTTCTCGGGGGAGAGAGGGGGTGTCCTGGCACTTGCTGTGGTGTAGATGGAGGACTCTGGGCTCAGCACAGGCTTGTCTAAGAGTGAGGCGCACTCCAGTCCTGCGACCGCAGCTGCTGCACCCCCTCTGTTCCTAAGAGGATCGTGGTACATCCCCAGAGAGGGCAGCAGCGGGCTGGGATCGCCCTCCATGAAGTTGACCTTGAGTGCTCGGAGCTTCATGGGGTTGTTGGTCTTCATAGAACTCCTGGGGCTCTCAACGAAGAAGCCAGAGCGGCTGGCCTCAGGAGTGGGGTTGGCCTCAATGAGTCTCCCACCGCTGGCACCCAGAGCCCCCCGCCAGCCTACCTCTGGAGCGGTGCTGCCCCCAGCCTTGCTGGGGAGGGAAGCCAGAGGACTGTGGGAGAATCTGGTGGCTTCAGGGAAGTCTGTAGCACAGCTGATGAAGCTGTCAATGCTGGACATGCTCCGCATGTCGATGACGCCTTCTGTGCGTGCGGGCAGAGGGGCCACGGGGCTGGGCATGCTCTCCGTCTCCAGCTCTTCCTTCGGCACACTCTGTGGTGCCATCTCCTTGGTATTGAGGATGGGTTGGGACTGCGTCTTGGCCATCTTGTTGTACATGTCTTCCAACTGCTGGACATTCAGGTGCTGAGGACTAGAAGACGATCTAGCCTTCTCAGGGGACCCCTGCTCCTTGGTTTCAAAGGACTTGCTTGAGCTGGTCTCAGATAGTGCCCTCTTGGTCCATTTCCACTTGTTGGGAGACAGGTGGTTATCCTGCACTTTATCCTTCTTAGCCATGCTCTCTCCGTTTTTCTCGACCACGATGTCCATCATCTCGATGCTCCGGGCGAAGGCATCCTTCATGTTCATGGACACGATGCTGCCATTCCTCTTGGCTCTCTCCAGAGCCTCTCTCCGCTTGATGGCTTTCTCCTGCCGCTTCTGCTCCTTGTAAAATTCCGAGAAGTTATTGACGATAATGGGAATGGGAAGGGCGATCACCAGGACCCCGGCGATGCAGCAGAGGCCGCCCACGATTTTCCCCAGGAGAGTCTTAGGGTAGATGTCTCCATACCCAACGGTTGTCATGGTGATAGTGGCCCACCAGAAAGAGGCAGGGATGCTTTTGAACTTGGTGTCATCCTCATCCTTCTCGGCAAAGAAGACCAAGCTGGAGAAGATCATGATGCCCATGGCGAGAAAGAGGATGAGCAAGC
>PVIU01002971.1:99911-126437 GCA_004026605.1 Ondatra zibethicus
GGGCATTTACCCCTGGGGGGGTCTGCTGTGGTGGGAGGGAGGGGCATTCACCCCTGGGGGGGTCTGCTGTGGTGGGAGGGAGGGGCATTCACCCCTGGGGGGGGTCTGCTGTGGTGGGAGGGAGGGGCATTCACCCCTGGGGGGAGCTGCTGTGGTGGGAGTGGGGAGCCCAAGGTCCCAGCCTCTGTGTGTCTACACTGATGACATCAGCACATGTGTCTACACTGATGACATCAGCACATGTGTGTCCAGGTAACCCAATGTCCCTAATCTCACTGACAAGGTTTGTTTCTTCCACCAAAGCCCTTAGAGTCAGAGCCACCCTCATGCCTGGGGAGCTTCCAAATGTTAGTTAAGTCCTCTGTGCCTGGTTTCCTACCTTGGCAGGATGACCATCACTGCAAGGCTGAGGTAGAACCCACTAAAGGTCCCTAGATCAGTGGGTGGCATAGTCGGTCTTAACTGTTACTGCTTTGATTTCTCCACAGCTCAATATTCATTTATTAGTGGCTGAGGCTTGGGTTCAAGTCTCAATGATTTTATTCTTCAGCTGTGCGACCTTGAACAAGTTACTTTCCATCTCTGAGCCTCCAGTTCCTTGTTGAATGGGGTGGAAGTAACTGAGCCCTCGCCCACAGCAGTCACTAAATCCATCTTGCCATTAAATCATCATCCAGGTAATCTCTTACCAACCCCTGCAAGCTTCATATGAACACAAGTGTACAGGTCCTGGAGTGGAGGGCCAGTCACCACACAAGGTCCTCCTGGTCCTGGGTCAGGACTGGACAAGCCCCTGCTTTTCTGGGAGCTGAGACCTCACTGGGTCAGAGCCAGACTCCAGGTTCCAGATTTGGAGGAAGGGGCCAGCCTGGGAGGGGGGGACACCTGTGCTCACATTCTCTTCCCATGAGGAAGTCCAGGCCTTGGGGTGCCCTGGGTGTGCCAAGCAGGAGAGGGATGTAGGGAGAACTCAGGGCTGCTTGGATCAGGTTTTCTTCAACTGTTCCAGCCTGGTGACTATTCCCCCTGTTGGCACTGAGTGTCCAAACAGTACAGGGCTCAACCCTTCTCTATGAGGAGACTCAGGAGAGAAAGGAGAGGCTGCATCCACAACTCGGTCACCATGGTCAGCAGAGACACAAGTGTCCCCAGCAAATTACTTAGGGCATTTGGGGCTCATCAGTTGCTTCTTCTATGTGTGTGCGTGCATGCATGTGTACATGCGTGCGTGCATGCTTGTGTGTGTGTATCTAATAACTGTTCCTAAGGGCAGTGTCTACAAACTCATGACCAGACCAACCAAAGATGGACTATCTAGCTATTGGAATGGCCCTGAGCAAGCTCCTTTGATTTCGCCCTCAAAAGGCACCGGAAACTGAGAAAGAGACAGGAGACAGCAGAGAGGCGCCACACTCAATACATCACCCGTCCAGGCCTGCCCAAGGCCACACAGGACCAGCCCTAACTAGTCAAAGAAGCGAAAGGGACTCGTGGAGCCAACCTTTACCTCTGGACTACTGGACACGGATAGGTCCTGGGAGAAGGGGGGTCGGGGGAATCGTCCTTAGTTGTGTGCCCACTGCTGAGCCCAGCCGGCTCCAAGAGACAGCTCCAAGCCCACAGTCACACACAGTTTTGCTTAATCTTGGTGGGGCCCAGAACTAAGTAGACATGAATGTAAGAGAGATGTGTGGGGTGGAAGGTCAGAGGGAGGTGGGGAAGGACAGTGGTCAGTGTTTAAGGTGAGCATATGTGGAGATATCAACAAGTGATAATTTAAAAAGTTAAAACAATCATTGAATTGCACACGAGAAGTGGATAAACTGTGATATGTAAAATAAGCTTCAATAAAATAAGACAGTGTCCTTTTCTGGCTGGGAGATGGCGGCGCACACCTTTAATCCCAGCACTCAGGAGGCAGAAGTAGGCGGATCTCGCTCTGTGAGTTCAAGGCCAGCCTGGTCTACGGAGTGAGTTCCAGGGCAGTCGGGGTGACACAGAGAGACCCTGTCTCAGAAAAACAAAAAGTCATTTTCTGTAAAGGTTATCTGTTGCTTTTAGTCCCCATGACCTCAGGGGTGCCACAGGAGGGGAGCAAGGCCTTTGTAGATGTGGTCTCAGGCTGTGGGGCTCCCCAAGAAGTGCTCAAGGACACAGGAAGTGGCTCCTTTTATGGCCCTTCCGCTTCCCTGGCTTTAAGTGGGGGTGGGGGTGAGGGTTGTAGAGGGGATTACATCAGGGAGTTTTAATTGGAAGGGTCACTGGAGCAAATCCGATTAAAGGGATTGGGAGCAGCCTGAGGGGCTGTACCCTCCCTGCCTGCTGCCAGGGTTGGGGAGGGCTGGAGCAGCAGGAGATGCTGGAGGGCATTTGGGCCTTGGCAAGAGAAGCAGTCTCAAGGAGACAGGGCTGCAGGACACTGCCCAGGGCCACCCATCCAGCCAGAGCTCTAGGGCATGGACATTCATTTTCCTTAGTTGCCTGTGTTTTAAAATTGGGAAGTTGTGTGTGTGTGTGTGTGTGTGTGTGTCTGTCTGTCTGTCTGTCTATCTCTGTCTGTCTCTCTGTCTGAGACAGGGTCTCACTGTGTAGCTTTGGCTAGCCTGGAACTCACTACCAGGCTGGCCTTGAACTTGAGATCCTCCCGAGTTCTGGGATCACAGGCATGCACCACCCCATATGGTTAAAATTGGGAGATTTCATATAAAAATCCAGATGTTTGGATTCCCTCAGCAAATCAGAGGCACTCCACTGACCCTTACTTCCAGTCACAGCCACTAGGTGGTGCTAAGGAGCAGTCACCCACCCAGTGCCTCAGGACCTTTGCACCTACCTCACTGTAGGCCTCTGCAGTCATGAGCTCTTGCATTCCTGGGCCTACTTCGTGCCATGACAATGAGAATAGCTATTAGCGGACGTGCTACTGTGTGCAAAGAATGTTCCAGAGATCTGCATGGATTTACGGAGGTAGAAACAGAGCAGTGTGTGTGTGTGTGTTGGTTTCCTACCATCCTGCCTCAGTTTGCCCCATATTCACATCTGGCCAATTCCTGTTTACAGACATCTCCAGACTCGAGCTCTCCTGGCCACCAGGACCACCCTGCCCCAAACCACCATCCACTCCCATCGGGACCACTGTAGACAGATGATGTCTCTCCTGCCCCCTCAAAGCCACTATAAAGCCCACATACCCCAGTGTCTATTCCTTTCTTTTTACACCGCTGGGCACGGACCATCTAAGATAAAGACTGCATTTCTCAGCTTCCTTTGCAGCTAGGTGAGGTCCTGTGACCAGGTTTGGGCAGCAAAAGGCACTTGGAATTGGTGTGGACCCTTCTCCTTTCTCTCTTGCTGGCTGGGAGACAGATGATATTCCGAGAGCAACTGTCTTGGATGTGAACTCCAGCACTAGGCTGACCTTTTACAGAGAAGCCTGTCAGCGCTTGGTCTGTGTGGGTTAAGCCACAGTGTTTGGGATCTCACCGTCATAGGAGCGTGGTCTGTAGACCAGGCAGCATCTGTCTGATACTCTGCTCTTTCACCTCAGGCCTTCCTGGGCCCCTACTGTCTCTGTGATCCTCCCTGCCTCAGGGCCTTTGCCCACGCCCTTGCTTGTGCCTGGGATATTTTTCCTTCTGTTCCTAGCTAACTGCTTCTCATCTGTCATTCAGTTGGAGGTCACCTCCTCAGGGAAGTCACCCTGACTGTCCCCAGAGACACAGGCTTCCCTTCTCTCAGAAGTGTCCACAGGGTATTCCAGCAATGAGATCTTCCATAGACACTTTCCAGTTTGTGGATATGAGCTGGGTCTCAGACTTGAGTCTTCAGGGTCCACGGTAGAGTTCAACAAAGTCGCAGAGGACAAAGATGGGCATGGCGGCACATATGCCATCCCGGCACGCTGTCTAACAGAGGAGGACGGCTACTTCCAGGGCAGCCTGGGCTACACCACAAGACCCTTTCTGAATGAATGAGCGAATGAATGAGTGAATGAATGAATGGCTTGGATGTGGCCCAGTGGCAGCGTGCACAAATCCCGGGTGTGGCGGGCTACTTTGTCACCCTAGTCCTTGGGAGGTGATAAGGAAGGTGAAATAGAAGTTCAAAGTCAGCCCAGGGTGGAGTGGTGGTGCACGCCTTTAATCCCAGCGCTCAAGAGGCATCCATGCATATGTACACTGTGACACACATATACACACCATGCACACTGGCCCGCACACAGGCACATGAACGCACATAATCAAATATCATTGAAAATCTGTAGCAGAGACGTAGGGAAGACAGAGGCTCCCCTATGGAGGTCAGGGCTGGGGACCGTCACCCCTCCTGTCTCCTGAGCGACCGACCTTGTGAGAGGACAACAGAGGTTGACTCTGGTCTGCATGGGGTGGGGTGGGGAGGAGGTGTTCCAAAGGTTCCTTTCTGAAAGGGAAAGCCAGGGACTCTGCCCTTCCGGTTGGGTGACTGCCAGTCCCCTAGCCCTGCTGAGGACATGAGCAGTCAAGGGGACTATCAGTCAGCATTGACTAATGGCTCGGGCTGTCCCTGCTGTAGAGAGCAGCACTGAGAATAAAATTAAGAGGTATGTGGCTGGCTAGGCAGAGACGGCGTCCACAGGTTCTAGAGAGCCTCAAATTGGTGCCTTTGTCTCCTGGTATGGACGGAGCATCGTCCCTGAGCGTCCAACCATGGTGACTCACGGCTGGAAGTGAACCCTGTGTGTCAGGAGAGATGGTGGAGTGGGGGACCCTGGGGCTAGCAAATAAAGCTGCAACCAGGGCTTCAGGAGAGCCGTTCTTCACGGCCACATTGGCTGGTGGAGCAATAGCACTTTCTCACGCCACTGTCCCATCTCACTACAGAGTCACTGACACAAAATCAGACAGGTAAGCCTTGCCTTCTAATTCCAACTGGATCACCTCGGTCGAGTGTCTTCATGTCTCTGGCCTAGAGAGCCTTGTGGGCCTCCTGCACTGCTCCCTTCCCTGGTGACTCGGAAATCTAGTGACTCTCTTACACCAGTGTGCAGCTTGTGTACCGGTGTCACAGGACGTGACAGGTGACAGGATCTCAGTAGACTAAGATGTTCAGGCTGGCCTTGAACTTATGATCCTCCTGCCTCAGTCTCCAGACTGGCTGGGAGATAGGCCTGTGCCGGCCTGACCTCTGTCTTTCTTCATGCATTTAAAGCATGAAGGTGGAGCGAATGGGAACCCCTCTCAGCGTTGCTGGGGACCGAATCCAGGGCCTTGTGCGAACCAATGATGTCTGGAATGGATGGTGAGCCACACCCAGCAGGAGGGAGGCAGTGAGCAGGTTGGTTAAGAACCTGAACTGGACTGGGATGTGGCTCAGCTGGTGGTACCTGCCTGGTGGGCATGACCTCAAAGAGGGGCTCAGGTGTCTCTATGACGATCGTTTCAGTCTTTCACTCATCACTCACGTCCTCATTCACTCATTCATGGCTCGCTCACTCACTCATTCACATGCCAGGTCTCTGGGTCCTAGGGACCCACCGATGAACAGCGGAGAAACTTGACTGTCGGCGACCAATAACAAAGCAGATTGATTTAGTCTGATAGTTTCTATGGAGGATGAAGTAGGCCTGTGGGAGAGAGGTGACTACCAGGTGGTTGGCTTTGGCTGGGGTGGCCCAGCGTGGTGGGGGGGTTCAAGCCTGGGATGAGGAGAAGCTGGCCTGAGGGAAGCATTCCAGGTGAAGGGATGGCAGATGCAAAGGCCCTGGGGTGGGAAGCTGCGGGGCGTGTTTGAGGTAGCGGGAGGGGAGGAGGGAGAAAGAGGTAAGGAGCAGACAGGAGAGGGTCGTCCCCCCCCCACACTAAGTGCAGCGCAGACCGCGATGGCAAGCAGTCTAAGGAGACATTCCAGAAAGCGCCGCCATTTTTGTCCTTCTAGAGATGCTGGCAATGTTCAGCTGTGCCCAGGAGACACTGTGGGCAGCAGAGTGCAAACCTGAACTTTGAAGGAGGGGGGAAGGCGGGGCTTAGTCAGGAGCCTGGAGTGGCTGCTTTGCTGATCAGTAAAAGGGGAAGAAGCATTGGGGAATCTGG
Organism: Ondatra zibethicus; assembly: GCA_004026605.1. Lineage (NCBI taxonomy): Eukaryota > Metazoa > Chordata > Mammalia > Rodentia > Cricetidae > Ondatra > Ondatra zibethicus. The sequence goes on from PVIU01002971.1 coordinate 105,983, forward strand.
CCATAGGGCTCTGAGCTTGGGCCTCTGTCCTGGGAACCCTCTTAGGGCCTCCTCTGTCCCTGATTTGCCTAATCCCAGTGGTGAGCTCCCTGTGGGCCCGGGGCCACTCAAGGAAAGGCGCATGCTGCCGACAGCAAGTCCCCTATTCTTTCATACCAACAGAACCCCGGTTTTCAAGCGCCTAACACAGATTCTTGGCTTAAAGATTCCATTTCCCAGCCTTCCTTGCTGCTAGATGGGTGAAGTGTTGTGTGGGCATTCAGACATCTCTTTAAAGCAGAGAACACTGCCTCCTCTTTCTAGATCTTTCCTCATCCGGCTGCCAGGGATGATGATGTGATGGCTGGAACTACAGCAGCCACGTGGCGCCACCATGCTGAACGCTATACTCTTTAGGAAAGGGCGAGCAGGAAGATGGGACGAGCTGGGGCCGCGACAACTTCCTAAAGCCACCACCCTACCCCCTCGGCTGTTGATGTGCAGATGAGTGAGAAAAATACGCCTCTCTCCCTTGATGTCCCTCAGAAGAACCAACACAGCAATGGTCAGCCCAGCAACACCCCAGTAAATGGAGACTACGGAGTGCCCGCCTCTCTGACTGGTGGTACCACTGAGGCAGTAGGTACCCAGTTGCTCAGAGACCTCAGGCAAAGGACTTGGAGCCCGCTGCTGTGAGCACACCTCCAGTTCACAGGGCCAAGCAGTGCTTATGGCTTTCACCTGCTCTTCCCATCCTTTCCAGGGGCCCCACTGGCTTTGTTTTTTCCTGTAGCAAAGGGGAAGTAAGGAGGCTTTGACCCCTCCCTGTCTGCTGTCCCCTGGCCTGGCTCAGGAGTTCACCCTGAAGGAAACACCTCCTCTGGAAAGTCTGAAGTGAAATCACGGACTCTTCCTGTAGGGTCCAGCACTTACTATCCTACCACAATGGTCCTGGCACATACAAACCAGGTCTTGGCACTCCTTAGAGGCCCGTGGTGGCTTCCTGCTGCACTCAGTTACAGTGCAAAGCCACTGAGGCTCATGCAGCTTGCCCGCGCTGGCGGGCCGGCCTCTCACATCCCTCTACAGGCTTCTTTGTCCCCGTGTGCCCAGCACACAGTAGGTGCTTTGTAACTGTCGAGGAACCAAAATTTCAAAATAAGTAAGTGAGCGCCATAGGGTCAGGGTGAAGGACTGAGGGACATGGTAACACGTCCAGTACACAGCAGGCGTTCAATAAATACAGACAAAGAATTCAGGGCTATGCTGCCAGTCCTGGGTCCAGGGTCTTGAGGGTGCTGAGGCCACTCCAGGATAAAGAGCCTGGAGTCATACATGCTCTGGTCCCTCTTGGGCACAGTGTCTGCATTATCCAGGGAGCATTATCCAGACTGAGCAGATGTCCTGCTGGCTTTAGCCTCACCTTGACTGGAGGTCCTGCAGCACTAGGAAGGCTACCACAGCCCAGACTCTCTCTACCCCCACACCTCTGCCCACCACAGCTGAGATCCTTTCCTTCCCTGCACCTCTGCCCACCAGAACTGAGACCCTCTCCATCCCTGCCCATCTGCCCACCACAGAGAGACCCTCTCCCTCCCTGCACCTCTGCCCAGGGTCCTCCCTGCTGGGCATCAAGCTGCGCACAGTTTCAGGAAGGCATCAGGCCACCCATTCATTCACTCGCTCATTGACCCCTTCAGCAAATAATTCTGGAACTCATACCATGTTCCAGGTGCCATCCCACAACCGGACACAACAGTGACCAGAAGCAGACCTGTCCTGTCTTTGTGTGTGTGTGTGTGTGTGTGTGTGTGTGTGTGGCATTTTGGGCAGCAGACATGTCACACAGGAGCAACCACTCCCATATCACTTCAGGAGCTACAAAGGCAAGATGGTGGGTGACGTGGGGGGGGAGTTATGACTGAGTGAGTGGGCTGTTCACAGTGTTGGCCAGGGGCTTCTCTGAGGAGCTGGTATGGACTGGGTGCCTTCCTCAGACTTCACATGATGAAGACATGGCTCTCAGTGTGGCAGTGTTGAGGGGAGGGTATCCTTAAGGGGGGTGTCTGGTGGAGTCTTAGGTCTTGGGTCTCTTGAATTAGCCCTTGTGAGAGGATTGTTTTAGCCCCTGGGTCCCTCCCCAGCCTCCACCCCCTCTCCCCCAGCCTCTGACTCCCCTAACTTCTAGACCTCAGAGGGCCATTGATCGCTCCTCTTACTTAGACGCCAGCCACCGCAGTGCCACCTGCCAGGAAGCCTTGCAGCCAAGAGGCCCTCACCAGAGCCCGCGCTATGCTGTTCTGACTTCCAACCTGTTTCACGGTGAGCTAAATAAAGCTCCCTGCTTCAGGGATTTCATTACAGTCTTGAAAAACAGACTAATAGCGGAGCAGCTGTCTGAAGTAAGAGCACAGAGCTGTCTGCAGCCTGGGAGAGGAACATCCAGGCAAGGCGGCAGGGTGGGGTGGTTCCCAGCACCCGTCACATGTCACACGAGTTGGAGCTATGACTTCCATTCTGTAGAAATAATAATGTTTACCAAGCACCCACTCACTGTGTGCCACGCTCTGTTCTGAGCGTTTTACACACAACAAACTACGTCACATTCTGGTGCCGGGAAGGTGGCTCAGCAGCTCCCGTTCCAGGGGATCCGGTGCCCTCTTCTGCCCTCCCTGCCTCACCTTCGATTCTTTCTAGCAATTTCTTACTGATCCTTCAAGCTCTGAGGCCCCGTGTCAGTCGCTGTAAGATTACCAGTTCCTCTGAGACAGGGCACACACATCTGGACAGTGGAGTGGTCCCCATTTCCTGTCCCCAACCTCTCCTGAACCCTTCAGAGGACCCCAGTCTCATCTGGATATACAAGGTCCAGCTCCGTCTTCAGCAAGGCTCTCTTATATTTTTGGTTGTGAGCCTAGCGTTTAGCGGCCGAGCCATCTCTCTGGCCCTATTAGGACTCTCATATGGGCAATGCCGTTTCTCTCGGCAATCCTCAGCTGGCCCTGGCCTCTGCCTTCAGAAGACACAGTGCTGGGCCGTCCAGGTTAGAGAGAAGGTACACGTCCTGCCTGAAGGATGAAAACACTGACCGGCTCTGTGATAACTGACGGCACAGATCCGGGGCCTACTGTGTGCTGGCCTAAAAGGGGAGGACGAAAACAACGACGTTAAGAAGCCGCAAGGCTTCTTCTCAGTCCGCACTTTCTCCATGGCTTCTGCAGCTTGAGGCTGGGAGTCGGCCAAGGGTAAGGACCGCCAAGGAGCTCACGGGGTCAGGCCCAGAGCTGGGGTCCGAGGACACACATCCTGTCCGGCTCTGGCCTTCTTGGGCAACAGAGAGTTAGGCTAGCCCCTGACTCCTGCAGCCTTCTTCCCAGGCATGTGAGTACTTCCCGGCTCTCACGAGGCTAGGGCTGAGTGGCAGAGTGCTTGCCACACAGGGGTGAGGACCCTGGGTTCCATACCTAGCCGGACCTCACCGCCAGGGTGGAGGCCTTCTGAGTCTTCAAGTCCTTTTGCCCTGGACAGGACAGACCCCAGCAGTTTCCTGTCATATTTCTTTCCAGAAGTCAAAGAGTGGGGACTGGTTCTTCCTCTCTTCTGCCAGAGGGCCTGACCTCTCTGTTCTTCTGGGACCAAGAGGGAAGTGCACAGGGCTGGGCTAGGTTGGGTGTGGAACACCAGCAAGGGTGGGCGGCCCTCAGTGGCGCCACAAAGGTGTGGATGTATCTACAGGGTGGCCTGATTTCCATGCTTCTCAATAGAAGCCAACAAAGAAGGCTATTATAAATATAAATAATATAAATATAAGCATATACAAGTATACATACATATATATATATGGTGTGTGTGTGTGTTTGTGTGAGCACTTCAGTAAATTAAATTACGTGAACGAAGCCAGGTCTGAGAAAGTGACCCCAGCACTGAGGAAGTTGAGGCAGGAGGACTGTAAGATGGAGGCTAGTTTGAGCAAATGTCGTTCAGTGGAAGCCCACATATTTAGGCGTAAAGTCTTTCTCCTTCTCTCGCAACACCTTCCAGTTGCTAGCTGGCTGTCTCTCCCTCCCCCGAATGATGACAAGCAAACTAAGCCCCCCCCAGCTCATTGTTCTTGAGTATATAACAATGACAACACCAGCAGTCACCAGGAACAAGGAGGGGGAGGAGAGTGCCATAGGATGGAAGAAGCTACTAAAATCACCCCTGCAGATAGATATTAGAAGGAAAACATAGGGCTCAGAGAGGTTAATCAGCTTGCCCAAGGTCATACAGCTAAGTGACAAATTGGTTTTGTGCCCAGGCTGTGTGACTCAAAAGACTATGATCTAGCCTAGTGACGGTGGCACTGTCTCTGGGAGGCATTTTAGAAACATGGGGAGGGCGGGTGTTTCTGGTTGCCGTGGCACTGATGTTGCAGGGAGGGGGGTCATAGTGGCTTTCAGTGGGTGCAAACCAGGAATAAGACCCATCCTGGGACATACAAGTAGCCCCGAGTCACAAAGTCACATCCTGGTCCCTATGCCAACAACGCACCAGATTTCTCCCTTTCCCACGGTGGTATCCATAGCTGAGCGCTGGCTGAATCCCAGTGAGGTGGGCACCACCGGTACCCGATCTTACAGATGGGGACACTGCAGATCCAATAGAGGAGGGGGCACGGCAAGCTGGCAAGTGGCAGCTAGGCTGGAACTGGAGTTAAGGGCACAGATTCTGGGGGAATGTTCCCAACCTCAGTTCAGGACGGAGCAATGCCCTGAGAAGTTGTAATGTCGGGAGTCACAACTCCATTGATACAATTACCAGACTTCCTAGCAGAGCCCAGCTGCTTCCTAGCGTACCCATGGTGACGTGGGGCATTCCGCCAGAGCATCCTCATCTTTTCTCACCCCTTCCTTCCTCCCTTGGGGTTCAACAACCCAGATCTTCGCACACGCCAGGCAAGCATGCTACCAGTAACAGGCACCCCCAGTCCCTAAGAAAAGGCTTCTTTAGCGGCTTCACTAAACTACTCAGGCTGGCCTTTGACTGGGGATCCTCCTGTCTCCCACCTCCAAACAGCCAGGATCATGGGCCTCTGTCACTAGGGCCGGCCCAGTCCAGAATCATTGACTGTCAAGCCACACCATACGTCAGTAGCTGGGAGTGCAGGGCAGGGATGGTTAATAATCAAGATTCAAAACTCTAAGTACGGTGTCTGCTGAATGAGTCACTGTCACCCACTGTCAACCATCACACAAATTCAAAATGTCTTAAGTCAAGTCATTCCCAACCAAGAAATGCTCGAAATAGTTTAAAGGAGATTTCTTTGTTTTGGAGATAAGGTCTCAGTACTTAACTCAGGTTGTCTTAAACTTCCAAGTTTCCTGATTCAGCCTCCCAAGTGCTGGGATTTCAGGTGTATTGCATGATGCTTGGTGCAATATTAAAACAGAAAAAAAAGGTTCTTGGGTCACACAGCTCAGTTGTTGGGCTATGTGAAGTCCTGGGTTTAGTTTCCAGCACCACATACATTGGGTGTGGCAGCCTGTGCCTGAAATCCCAGCACTTGGGAGATGGAGGCAAAAGAACCAGCCTTGGCTACATAGCAAATTCCAGGCCAGCTTGGATTACATGAGACCCTGTCTTCAAATAAGATTTAGCACTAAGCCGGGCGGTGGTGGCGCATGCCTTTAATCCCAGCACTCGGGAGGCAGAGGCAGGCGGATCTCTGTGAGTTCGAGGACAGCCTGGTCTACAGAGCTAGTTCCAGGACAGGCTCCAGAGCTACAGAGAAACCTTGTCTTGGAAAGAAAAAAAGTAAAAAAAAAAAAAAAAAAAAAAAAAAAAAAAAAAAAAAAAAAACAAAAAACAAACAAACAAAAAAAAAGACTTAGTACTAAATACAGAGTGGTTGGATCAGTAGTACAAGGCCCACCTAGCATGTAAGAGGTTTTGGGTTTGGTCTCCTCACATTACACACACATACACAGACACACACATACACAACATGCACACATGTGTGCGTCATTAGAACAATCTATAATGAATCAAATACCCTAATTAAAAAACAGAGTCTGAGAAAAGTGCGGGGCAAGTCCCTCCGTCTACGCGTGAGCAGCAGACACTATCTCTCTCTCTCTTTTTCTTTTTTCTTTTTTTTTTTTAAGAATTTTTTTTTTAAGATTTTATTTATTTATTATGTATACAACATTCTGCCTCCATGTATGCCTGCAGGCCAGAAGAGGGCGCCAGACCTCATTACAGATGGTTGTGAGCCACCATGTGGTTGCTGGGAATTGAACTCGGGACCTTTGGAAGAGCAGGCAGTGCTCTTAACCGCTGAGCCATCTCTCCAGCCCTCTCTTTTTCTTTTAATATAAAGTTTTTTATTTAAAAAAAAAAGATTCTGTTTCCTACTGGAATCGGTGTGGGTACATTGTCTCTGTGTTTTATTGGAACTAGGGATGGAATAGGTAATAGATATAGTTTGTTTATTCCTTAGGCAGTAACAATGACTTTTCTTTGGGGGAAATGTATGTTATTTTATAGGTTGTCATAAAACAGACTGCTGAATGTGATGGAGAAACAGAAAATCTGAAACAGATATTAAAGAATTACGCAGCTGAGTTCTCCCCGGAACATGTGTCACGAGAGCAAGCTGCTGGCCTGCCTTTATTACAGGTGTGTCTTGTTCATTCCACAGACTCTTCCTTTACCCATGGGGCCGAGAAGCTTTTGTAGTATGACAGTGTTGTGCCTGACATCCATTTTCCAACTGAAACTATTTCCTTTCCATTCTTATTTCATGAAACAGTGGTTCCGTGGTGTCATCAATATATCATTAAGACCCTAGCTGGCACTCTCTTCTAGACCAGCACCCGCCCCCCTCCCCGGGCCTGGTGAGACATGGGGAGTCCAGTCCCCTTTCGGATCTGGTGTGGGGCAGCCGGGCGGCTGGCTGGTATGAAGCTCCACACCCCGAGTTTCAAACAAACGCTGCTGTTTCCACCCTGATGGCTCTATTCCTTGCTTTCCAGAAGCCTTTTTTGAGAATTCCCTGGTAGAAAATGACACAGACAGCTATTTCTGCCCCAAGAGCGAGAAAACGAGTTTGTGGCGGGGTGCCAAGCCCCAGCCCTGGCCCTCACTGCTGTGTGGCCTTGGGTAAGTAAGAGCCCTCTCTGAGCCTGCTTTCATATTCCAGTGGCAGGGGAGGTTAGAAACAGTACATAGCCACATCGTCATCGGTTTAGTTCCATAAACAAACAGTACAAGAAAAAAAATAAGAATATCTCTCTCAGAAGGAGAATATCACCAGAAGGAGGCCTTGGTGATCCTTAGGACCTGGAGCCACAGGTGGTTATGAACTGCCATGTGGGTACTGGGAACCAAATCCGGGTCCTCTGGAAGAGCAGCCAGAGCTTGTAACACCGAGCCACCTCTCCAGCCCCCAGAAGGAAGGTCTGTTACTCAGTTTTGAAAGTGAAATCCTGAGGACACAGGACCTAGATGGAAACTGTCAAAAGCCAACAATTCTGTTTCTTTTTTTTTTTCCTTCTTCTTGACACAGGGTCTTACCATTTAGCCCATGCTGACCTTGAACTAATTATGTAGCCCAGGCTGACCCTGAACTAATAATGTGACCCAGGCTGGCCTTGAATTAATTTTGTAGCCTAGGCTTTCCATCCTTTTGCGTAAGCTGCCCAGGTGCTGGGCACACCCTATTTCCAGCAATAATGAGCTTTTCCATGTGGCCTCCCCCCTGAGGCAGGAGAGCAAAAGGCTCCTGCAGGGGCAGAGGGTATACCATGGACAAAGGAAGAAAGAGAAGGGGTTTTAGTGTCTTTTCCTTTTCCAGCATGAGGAAATCAGTTCTCAGAAGCTAGATACTCGATGACACAGTGCTCCCGAGAAAGGCCCTTGTCACCTGCTGCTGCTGCCACCACATACACCTGGGAGCAGCCGTGTCCCCTATCTGGCTAGTGCACACAGTGCTGCTGAGATATCCACAGTTGGGTTGTGACAGGGATGCTGATCTCTCTGGAGTCTTCTCTGGTGCTTTCGAGACCTCTGGACTTCTGGGACTAATTAACCGAGGATATTCGGGGGTGGAAAAGGGACCCTGACAGTGGTTCTGCAGAAAAACCATCAGTTAGCTACCAGCTGCTACCAGCCAAGAGATCCACACAGGGCTGGCTGTCACTCGAGTTGGGTCCAGGATTCCAGCTAAATGTTCTGGAAGTCTGTGAGGATGTTCCATGATGGCAGAAGATGTCACGGGCAGGAGGGAGCAGATGCTGGGGCTCCAGGTGATCTGGGAGACACCAGATGGACCTGATCATCAGAGAAAGCCTATTCCCTTGTATCGATGATGACAGGTCCTCTAGGCAGTGACAACGTAGGTCACGTTTCTCAAGCACAGATTCTGAGATTTCATTTTAGTTCTTGTCTTTTTGAGAAAGGGTCTCACGTAGCCCAGGCTGTATAGCTGAGGATAGTCTTACATTTCTGACCCTCTTGCCTCCCCAGTGCTGGGATTACAAGTGTGCCGGGTGTGAGACCCAGGTGCTATACCCACTGAGCCATACCTCCAGTCCTGCTGTGGTTTTAATGTATGTTGAACTTCCCGGAAAAGGCATTGACTGGAGAAAGAAGGGGACCAGAACTGCCTTTCCCTCAGTTCAGACCTCACACGCTGGAAGTGTGGTGTCTCTGTCCCTGTCACACACACTCTGTAGAGTGTGAGCACCTGGCAGCTCAGTGGCCTTTTCTGGTGTCATTGTAGTGAGAATACATTTGCATATGCAAATGAGCACAATTCACATCATCTCTGTGCAATTCCCTGTTTCATGAAGTTAGGGATTATATATATATAAAAGTTTACATGTGTAGAAAATACATTTTGTGGTTTTTTTTTTTGTTTGTTTGAGACAGTCTCCTTATCCGTGATCCTCTTCCCTCTGCCTCTGGAGTGCCAGGATTACAGGTATAGTAGATTACAAGTATTACAAGATTACAGGTATAGTAGACCTATTATATATAGATTCATTATCTGATGACCACTGAGAGGATGAATTAAAAAGTCTCCACAGATGGAGGACCTGGGGCTGGGTGTGGGGAGGGACCTGGGGCTGGATATGGGGAGCCACGGGGACTCTGTGCCCTGATCCCTCCAGGCTCCAACCCCACCCGTGGCTAGGTGACACTTCGTCTGAATTTTCACAATATCTGTCCTTGTTCTTCGCTGTGTGCACCAGAGACCACAGGCTGCTTCTGCTTCTCTTCCAACCTGCAGCCCAGTGACTTCTGAAATCAGCACACTTGTGCACACACACATGCACACAAAAGAACACGCACACACAAGAACACATGTGTATGCACACACACAAATGCTCTTTTCTGTCTTGCTCAGGGTTGAGACTTCACAACATCATTTTGACATAACATTCCAGAAAACACATTCTGCTGAAGCACATTTTCTGTGACAGAGACATGTCACCTTCCCAGCATTGCAGCGTGTTCGATGACAGCCAATGTTTGTCACTCAGAGATGGAGAGAGAGAGAGAGAGAGAGAGAGAGAGAGAGAAGAAAGCAGTACTCAAATTCCCTATGTTCCCTTGTTGATTTTCATTCCCTTACACTGCTGGGTGGGTGGCCGTGGACGGCTGCCCTCAGTGATATCAACAAATAAAGTAACTTCACTGAGAGAAAGGCCAGTGCTGGAGGAGGGCAGCAAACGGGGCAGGGCATAGCCCCTGTGATTCGCCCACTCCTTTTGTCAACACTTAGGGAGACAATGGCTTCCTAGAGCAAGGATGCTTCCTGCCTCTCTTGCAGCTAGAAACACCATGTGGCTCTGTTTTGCCTGTAGGACAGGAGTAGAAGTGAGTAGATGGGTGGGGTTGGTGTTTCCTCTCTTCCTCCCAGCAGGAGATTCTCTTTAAGACTTCTGCAGATTTTGTTTGTTTGGTTTTGGTCTTTGAGACAGGGCTCATATAGCCCAGGCTAGCCTCAAACTTGCTACAGAGCCAAGGGTGACCTTGAACTTCTGATCTTCCTGCTTCTACTTCCCAGGTGCTGTGATTATAGGTGTGTACCACTATGGTCAGTTCAGTGAGGTCCTGGGGATTGAACTCAGGGCTTCTCGTATGCTATGTAAGCATTCTATGAACTGAGTCATTCCTCAGTCCTTCTTATCCCTCTTTTCTTGATTGATCCATTTATCTGTTCATCCACTCACTCACCTCTCCACCAGTCCCATACACCAGGCAAGCATTTACAGAGAGCCTGTGCCAGGTTCTGAGGATGCAGAAATTGAACAGACTGTACCTATCCCTCAAGGAGCCCCGAGTCTTTCATGGAGAGAGAGAGAGAGAGAGAGAGAGAGAGAGAGAGAGAGAGAGAGAGAGAGAAAGGACCCAAGGGGCTTTATACAACAGCACAGGAGACAAAGAGTCTGAAACTGTCACTTCTCTTATATGACCTCGAGGCAGTGCCTTTATGGTTGTATTAATAAAAAAATAAATAAAGGCATGTGCCACCAAAACAAAACATAAACATAAAAAAACAATACAAAGATAACAAAAGTCAAAAGCCAGGAAGAAAAAGCGCTCTTGGGAGTGCAGGGGCAGCCGAGACTCACAATCCACTTGCAGCTATTCTAACTGGACACTGGGAAGTTGCTCAGAGGGCCCAAGGCCTGATACAGGAGCTGAGGAAGCTAGGTCTGTGTGAGTGGAAGTGTGGAAGGCAGAGAAAGCATGGAGTGCATACATGGACACAGCTGTCACTGTGAGACCGAGGCTGAGGCAAGGCTCCACCGCCTCCTCAGAGCACCTGCCCGGAGCCTCCCAGACAGCCACAGCAGGAAGAACTGTACCATGAGAGTTAATATCGGCTTCAGGTGCAGTCTTGGGAACTCTCGAGTCAAATGGAGCCCCTGATCCCTGTCCCCAGCATACCATGCTGGCTGCTCCCACGGACCTCTGTTCTTTGGTCGTCCAGGCATACTGCACAAATCCTTCCTTAGAGCGCCCATGTCCTGACTACTTTCCCACAACCAAGCCACCCATGTGTCCCACAGAGACTGTCTCTCACTGGTGTCCCTGCATCCCCTTCATCTCCATAGGCCACACTCTCCTCAGACCCAGCTTTGTAAATAAACCCTAACCTGTTCAAAAGTCCCCAGTGCTGCCTTCCACCCCACTTTCCTGGAACAAAAGCCCTTGGCCCCTCATGGCCTTCAAGACCTTGGCACTGAAACCTCTGCCTACCCTCACACTATTTTACCCACCTGGGCTCTTCTCTCGCTTCCCATGCTCCACCTGGCCCTTGCCCGAGGGCATTTGCACTGGAATTCTATTCCACCAAGGCTCAGTCCCACCTCAGAAGTCTCTTTTCCTCCCTAGCCTCAGGTTTCAGCTCAATGACACCCCTATGGAGGACCCCTCGTGGCACTCCTAGAGAGGACTCCTGGCTGCATCCTGGGTGCTGGGGATGTGACCCGGTTGGCAGAGTGCTGCCTAGATTTAGGGCATCCCGGGTTTCATCCCCAGCATTGCATTCCGGCACTCAGGAGATGGAGATGGGTGCATCAGATGTTTAGGGTCAACCTTGGCTACATGGAGAATCCGAAAACAGCCTGGGCTATGAGACCCTGTCTCAATAATAAATAAATAAATAAATAAAAAGCCACTTAACCTTCATATATCTTGTGAGTCTCTAAGGCTGTCAAAGCCCTTGCTCAATTCTTCAACGACAAACTGACTGCCTCTCATACTTGCAGGAACTTGGGGTTCCTGAGAAGTAGGGGTGCTCTACAAACCCACCAAGCAGTCCCAGCACACTGGTAGCGAGCACACGCTCTCTGGGTGAGTGAATACACAAGGCTTGCTCCCGCGGTAAAGGTGAAACACCTCAGACTTGACTTGGGGACGTTTTCAGGATGTGTGAATGGAGCAGTTGACTGCTAAGGATACTCAGAGGGGCCACACCCATTGCACAGTGGTGAAGCTGAGACCCAGAAGGGGAGGAATAGATACAGCCATGGAACCCAGTCAGCAGTCAAAGCCATGCCACGGTGGCCCTGCCATAGCAGTCCCCAGGTGGGACCTGAGCCTCCCACCTCTCCTACAGACACTTGTCCTTCTTCAGAAATGACACTCCCAGTTTTCCAGCAGTCCCTCTCAGGGCCCTGCTCAGTTTCTGTCCTCGCCTCCGCCCCTGCCCCACTGATACACTTCTAGAGAAGGGGGAGGAAAATCCTCCACCTTCTCCTCTGGGTTTCAGGAGTGTCATGTCAAGAGCTGAGTCTCCTGCTAGTCCAGGTCAGGGTACTCAGTCCAGAGGTCCCTCTGTCCCAGCTTCCCCCGGGTCCCCCCGGTAGCTGGATAGGCTCCCTCCGAGAATGGCCCCATGTGTAAAATGGGACTGTCTTAGGGTTTCTATTGCTGTGAAGAGACACCATGACCACGGCAACTCTTATTAAGGGAAAAACATTTCATTGGGAGGGCTCACTTACAGTTTCAGAGGTTCAGTTCATTATCATCATGGTGGGAGCATGGTGGTGTGCAGGCTGACGTGGTAGCTGAGAGTCCTACATCTTGCAGGAAGTGGACTGAGACACCGGGCGGTATCCTGAGTGTAGGAAGCCTCAAAGTCCACCCCCAAGTGACACACTTCCTCCAACAAGGCCATGCCCACTCCAATATTTCCTAATAGTGCCACCCCTTATGAGATCATGAGGGCCAATTACATTCAGACCACTACAGGGATGGGAGCCACGGCACCACCACAGGGATGGGATGCTACCTACCACAGGATGGCACCACCAGGAAACAGGAAATCTCTTCTTGCTGCTGCTAACTATCTGCAGTTACAGCTCAAGCACCTACGGTATGCATTTTCCAAAGTGCTTCTGTGTTTTCTGGACCAGGGAGCAGGGTGTGAAATACACATTCTGTCCAGCAGCATAGGTTCTTGCCAATGGCCGGGACCCACTGAATCGATTTATGACCTTTATAGTTAGCTCACCCCATCTCTGCAAACCCTACCAGAGAAACTCTCCTCAAAGCGGGTGGAGGTCACAGCTTAGCCAGCTTCGGGGGGAAGCGGTGGCACCTGTGCATTTGTGCATATGGAGGAGAGGTTCTTCTTGGGGCACAGCGATGGGATCTCACTATCACCATGCCCCTCCGGCTGCTTCCTGTTCTAGGCCCCGGCAACCCCTCTTCTGGTTTCTCTAAGCAAGATGTCAGGTTAAAGAAACAGACTCCAGCCTTTAATGAAAATAGCGAGCTGTGTCAGAGCAAGGGCGCTGGCGCCAGCATTGGCAGAGGATGAATTATGGCTGGGCCTGGGGTCGGGGGAGACAGCAGGGCGGACATGGGTGACAGAGGCTGTGGAAGGCAATACAGGGCAAGAGAGAAAGGCAAAGCCCGACAGAGAAGATGGACGGGAGGAGAAGGGGAAAAAGGAAAGAAAGGGGAGGGAGAGGGAGGAGGAAGAAGAGGGAGGAATAAAGGAGGAAAGAGAAGAAAGAGAGAAAGGAGAAAGGGGGGAGAGACAAAGGGGAGCAAGATGGGAGGTAGAAGAGATGGGCGAGTCAGTACTGTTTCCATTAGGCCTTGTCTGGCCTCCTCTGACCTCGCTTTCCAGAGAGCCCTAGCAATCTCTCTCCAACATTTAATCTTGCCAGAGTCTGCTATGGAGCCTTCTAAGGCTCCGGAGCCTGCAGGGCAAATGCACCCTCCTTCTTATGACAGAGTCAGGGAGAATCTGACTCCTTTTAACCCCTCCTCTTTCCCATCCTCCTCCATTTCTTCCCTGGGCTGTGCCCAGCTAGCTCTTCCTGCTGAGTGAACCTTATCCCTGCCTGCCTCCAATATCTGGAGTAGGGGGCAGGACTAACACTGGCTAGTAAGACCCAGAGGCTAGGACAGGCAAGTAGGGGAGGCCATCTCAGGTGATTCCCCAGCTAATGTAGAAAAGCAAGACAAAGACACCAAACCCTGAGTCTCTGGAGTCCCCAGTGCTGGGAAGCACTGAGCACTGGCCCAGGGCTTCTAGGGAACAGCTACTGACTGCTCCCAAGCTCAGGCTGGGAACCACCAGGACTAGAGATGGGGTGGGGTTGGGGGCGGGCGGCAGAAGAGGAGACAACTTGATAGTTGGCAATCTAAAGCGATTCTCCAGCATCCGTGTAAAGATAGAGGGACAGAAAGAGGCAGCATCCTTAGGAGAAAAGGACAGGGATAGAGCATGGGAGCATTCTGGGTCCCATGAGTCTCCACTCTTCCTGGTTCAGGTTACCAGGGCAGGCCAGAGCCAAGAGCACTGAAACCTGGGGGGGGGGCGGGCTGGGGGAAGGAGGGTGCATCTGAGGTCTGTAGCAGGGCACAGTCGCTTCCTCCTTGGGCAGGCACTGAAGAAAGATCTAGAAAAGCAGCGGGAGAAGGCCCCCAGTGTTCCCAGCAACAAGAAATGAGGTGAGGATCGCAAGTGCCTCTTGAAATACCACAGCGTCATGCATCATACGGGTGGCTTCTGTGGCCCACCTGTCTCCAGCAGTCTACCTTACCTCTTCTCCAGAGCCCTTCCCCCACCGCTGCCTCCCCCTACACCCCCCATCCCATGGCAGCCTTGGTGGCCTTTGGCATTGGAGTTCCCTCTATGGAACTCCATATGGAAGGGCACACCATACTTTCCAACCAGACCAGAATCCATAAGGGTATTAAACAAGGGTTTTCCTGACAGGTTGTTCACTTCAGCATTATATATCTGGTCAAAGAGTTTGGAAATAGGCTCTCTGATCATTCATGATGGGTGAAGTTCAAGCTCGCAATGGAATACGATGAAGCTGGAAAAGAGAAGGGTCTCTTGCATGAACAGGGGGCACACTCCCAGCTGGACGGCTAGCACACAAAATCAGGTGAGCATTATACAAACACAGGCTCCTACCTCGGCAAAAACAGAAGAAAAATATGCATGTATGTGGGCTTGCTAACACATGAACGTCCTATTTCTGGAAGGATTCATAAACTGGTGCCAATGCCTGCGTCTAAGGAGGACTGGGTGCCCTGAGTTGGGGTGAAAGAGCATTTCCCCATGAACTCTTAAAACACCCTGACTTTCCGACAGGGAGCTATATTCTCCATTCAAAACCCAACACTGTAATATTTTTAGAATTTTGACCTTATCTCTAAATGGGCTGCGGCTGTGTATACAAACAGCAGCAGAGTGATGGCGCATAAGAAACACTCCTGTATCCATCACCGAGTCACTCCCGGAGACCAGCGCAGAGCAGAGGAAGCAGAGACCTTCATACCCAGAATCCATGCAGTCTGTCTTGTGGTCTCCTCTCCCACCGCCTGACATTTGTGCAGACGGGTTCAACCTGGCATTTCAAATGCACCAACCTGAGGGGTGTTTTCTTGTTTCTACATTGGTCAATATTCCAGGGGCTACAGAAAATAGAAGTGTCCCAGGCCTCTGTCCCGAGGGACCCTGCCCCTGTTTTCCTCAGGGAGGTGGAAGGCCTAGTTCTCAGGAGGCATGGCAACCACATGCCCACATTTAGCCTTCCCCAGGGGGACAGTGATAAATTTGTCAAGGGCACAGGGCTGTGGGGCCTGCCCCTGGGAATGCGGTTCTGATTGAATGTGGGGGAAAGGGCACGCTGGGGGCATCTGTGGCGCCTGCTACCTCTTCTGGAAAAGGTCTCCATCCCCAGCACTCAGCCCGGGGCTCCATCTGGCCCTGAGTCCAGAGTCCAGGTATTTTATCCTCCGTGTCAAAGTGAGAGACGTTGACCTGACCGTGACCTTGGGCTGACCTGAACCAAGGTAAAATTTTCCTCTAGCCAGAATGATGGCGGAGGTGTCAGAATGACATGCTAAAAACAGATGTGTTGCCCACTTGACAGCATTGCCTAAACCCTCTGAATCCATTAAACCTACCTAAACCTAAACTTTTCCTTCGATGCTCCCAACCCACCAGGGGAAGTGGTGGCGGCAGGCTGGCTTCTTAATGTCCAGACATCCTGCTTGGGGACGGGACTCCCTTGTGCTCCCTGAGCTGAAGAATGGCTTCTTCAGTGCTTCCAAAGAGCCTTTCCTTAGGCAAGCTGTGGGCCCTGGCAGAAGCTGCTGGTCCAGACACAGGCTGCTGCTGCAGCCCCGATGAAACTGCAGACTCAGGAGTCTAGAGACTCAGGATATCTAGCAGGCCACTAAGACCCACCAGCCTGATTTCTGGAAGCATCCAGAAGGCACCCACCTCTTACTACTTTCTGATACAGCCCTGCACATGGCAGCTGCTTCCTCTCTAGTCCCTCTGGCAGCTGGCTCCTTCTCCACAGCCATCCAGAGGGACCCGTCAGAACCCACAGAAGATCTGATGCCCTTCTCTGCTCAAAATGCTAGTCCATCTCCCACTCCTGTGGAGCCTCAGGACCTTTGCCCTTGCTGGACTCTGTCCTACGACCTCTGCCCTTAGACATGCCTGTCTCCTCTCCTCGTTCTCAGTTCTCTGCTAAAGTGTCACCATCCCAGGACAGCTTCCCCAGGGTGCTGCTATCCATTCTACTGTTCCCTTACTCCCCAAATGTCACATCTACAGGCGGGTATTATATATCAAGCTGGAACTTATTATCTGTCTTAAAGTTTTCTCTTCATTTCAGGATGTACCTTCAAGAGCCTGGGCCTCCCTCAGAAATCCAGCAGCAGTCCAGTGAAGCGGCGGCCTGGTGAAGAGCGGGTGTTGAAAGGTTTCTAGGAAGAGCTGCGGAGACAGCTTGGATGGTAAAGGGCTCACTGTGCGAGTGTGAGGACCCAAGTTCAAATCCCAGAAGCCACGGAAAAGCTGGGCACAGAGGCTTCAAAGGAGGAGGAAACGTAATTCTCCAGGGCTCTCTCGCCCAGCAGCCTAGCTGAATAGCTGAGTTCTGGGCTTAGTGACAGACTGTCTCAAAAATTAAGGTGGGGAGTGCCTGGGAAAGTTATCTGACATTGACCTCTGGCCTCCACACACATACGTTCATGCATGTGCACAGGCACGCATACACATCTGTATGTAAACAGACTCTGGGCTCAATGTCTTGTGTCTCGTGGTTTCTCTCTCTCCCTCTTTCCCTTTCCCCTCCACCCTCCCTCTCTGGGTGGACCCCATGGATCTGCTGTCTACGTGTCCAGGTGACTTCAGAGGTGACACTCCTTAATTAGAGTACTTCATGGCTGGAGATAAAGTCCACCATTTCCTCAAGGCTGTCAATCAAAGTGAGAGCCACTAGGACACAGGGCTATCAGGGAAGCAGGAGAAAGGCAGAGGCTATGCCTCTGTAAATCGCAAGGGAGGCTTTCCTGAGGCTGGGTTCCCCTTCCAGGAAAGTCTCAGCATTCTATCGCGTGGAAAATAACCATCCACAGCAATAATGGTGGTAATCAACAGGGCAGTTATGATGGGCATGCTGCTGGGTGGAGGACACTGTTTGCCTTCTTACTTAAGCCTCAAATATCTCCAAATGCTATCCCTGCTTGCCAGGAAAGAACACCGAGGCTCAGAGAGGTGAAGTGCCTTCCCCAATGTTCCACAGACTCAAAAAGGAGACATCAGCTTGGAAACATCCTCACCTTCATGATTTGGTTAAAGCCAGAGCCCTGGGGCAGCCATGTGCACAGTGCCCTGTGGATTCATGTGGCCCTTACTAAGTAGACACAGCTGAGGCTGGCAAGAAGGGCTTGAATTCTACATGTTCAGCCTCCTGGGGGACATGGCAAGGACAATGACCAGTGGCTGAGAGCAGACAACCTTGAGTTGCCTTCTCCTCAGCCCACCAGGCAAAGTGGACTTAGTTCTAGCCATCTTTAGCCACCATAGTGTTGAGGCTTGTCCAGTTCCTGAACAGTTTGTGGTCTCTCTCAGTTCTATGCAGTGTGGTCCTTCCAAACCTGAATCCTTCCTTGACATGAACTTGGAGTCACAAGAGTCTCAGAATGTCACCCCCACTGTCTCTGAAGTGATGTTCTCTCTTCCCCTTGATTCTGGCTCAGAAACTGAGGCTTACACAGGCGGCGACCGTAGGATGCTGCTAACATGAACTGTCCAAGAACAGCACTGGAAAGATCCAGGACAGACCAGTGGTCACTTGCCCAAGGGCAGGGAAGCAGGACAGAAGGCATACGGACATGAGGTTCCTTTAGGAATGTTCTTAAGTTAGATTGCGGTGGTGGCTGCTGAGATCTAGAAACTTACCAAAATTCATTGATGCATAGACTCAAAATGAACATATGAGTTATACTCTAGCTGGGTGTGGTGGTGCACACATGTAATTGCAGCTCCTTGGCCTGGATGACTGCAAGTTCAAAGCCTATCTTGTCTAGAATGAGTTCAAGGTTTTAGTGAGACCCTGTCTCAAAATAAAAAGTAAAAAGAGAGATGGGGTGTAGCTCAGTGGAAGAACATTAGCCTAGCACACACAAAGTTCAACATCCAGTAACCTGCTGAAAGAACCAAGGAATGCAAAAGGGGATGGAAGATGGAGGATGGGGCTATGGATGCCTTGTTGGGACATGTTAGGCTGAAAGGTGTATGTGGCTGGAAAGGATTAGGGCTATGAAATACAAGCCATTCAAGAGGGGAGGAATAAGGATGATGGTGATGGGTGGTAAAGGGTTGATCCTGCCCCCAGCATCCTGCAGAAGTGGCTTATATCCAAGATGCATGTGCCAGCCCTGAGCCCTTGTCCAGGAAGTAATGGGGGACAGCTTTTGTGGATTTCCCAAAGTCTGTATGTCTACTGAGCCTCCGCTGGGATGTCTGGTTACCAAGCAGCCAGGGAAGACAGAGCCAACATTTCCTCTGGGACCATAGACAGGGCATCGTTGCTCCTGCCAGCAGCATGAAGGTAATGTCTACCAGGGCAAAGGCTAGCCAGGTTTGCAGGAGACATCCTGAAAGGGGGGTTCCTAAGCCTGGGGATCCACAGCTGTGTGTGCTGTGGCTATGTGGCCCGCTTTGACTGGAATGCAAGGACAAAGAAAATCAATACGAAGATCCTGTGCCTTTCAGACTGTGATCAGAGAAGTTCTTTATCTCTCACCCAGGAGGCTCCGGTCTTCCGCCAGTCAGCGGAAGCCTGCCATGGGTCAACTCAGCAGCTGTGTGTAAGCTGGGTTCTCAAGGTCTTTGCCTGTCAGTCCACACCAAAGGCCCACCCTGCAGATGATTGCTCTGAAGCCCAGGGAGTTCAAGCTTCTTATCTAAGATTACACAGCTATGTGGCTGGAGGAAACTTTCAGTTGGTAAAGTGTTTGCTTTGGGAACATGAGGACCCCGAGTTCAGATCCCCAGAGCCACTGTGAAAAGCTGAGGGTGGTGGCATAGGTCTATAATTCCAGTACTGGGGAGGAAGAGACAGATAGATCATTAGAGCTCTCTGACCAGCTAGTTGACTCCAACTTGTGAGCTCTGGGTTCAGCTAGAGACCCTGTATTAAAATATAAAATGAAGGGCCTGGTAAGATGGCTTATTGGGTAAAGTGGCTTGCTGCCAGGGCAGTGACTTGAGTTCAATTATCAGGACCCACGTGGTAGAGAGACAGAGTGGACTCCTGCAAGTTGGCCTCTGACTTCCACACTCGTGCCATGGCACACGTGACCCTCTGCCCACACAATAAATAAATATGAAATAAGACATCTGTTAAAAACGAGGTGGAGAGTGACTGAGGAAGACACTCGACATCCATGTCTGGTCTTCACTCAAACATGCACACATGAGCTCATTCACTTGATGCATTTGAACACACACACACACATACACACACACACACACACACACACACACAATCACAGAAAGCAGTAGCAGATTTGGGGCCAAGCCTCAGGCAGACTGGGAGAGGCAAGAACTCTAAGCAGGGATGGGAGCAGCTAAGAACAGCAGTATCTTAAAGGCCTTAGTGGTACCCAGAAGGTCTCACCTCAGCCTCCCAACTCCTGCCCCCACCCCAGAGGCCACCTGTCCCCACATCCGGCTGCTGGGCTTGAGCAGCCAATTTGGGATGACCGTGATATATTTAACGGTGAGTCACGCTCTCCCCCGGCAATCAGCAGTGGTTGGGGAGGATGCAAGAGCATCTCTGGGAATCCATGCCCGAGGGTCGCCATGGCAACCCCATCCGAGTTGCTTGCCAGCAGCTGGGATGCCAGTACCTAACGAAGGCAGAAATAGTCTCAGAGGCTGAGTGCGGCCAAGGATAGGCGCCACCCGCTGCAGCATCCTATGGGGGGCACAGGAATTGACTGGGAGTGGAGGGACTGGGTGGTTAGAAGTCTCATGGACACCCTGTCCAGTCCGGGGTCTTGATGGTAGCCTGGAGTCCCTGGTTTGCTGGGATGGACACAGGGCTGTGAGGGCTACTGAGTGAGTGCCATTGCTTCTGCCCTCGGTACCCAGACTGTTTGCTTTCTCATCACCGCCTGACTCTCACAGAGACCCCTCTCC